>APFE031204176.1:13206-36526 GCA_000404065.3 Pinus taeda | reverse complement strand
GAGGTGAAGAAGGGCTTTCTTGCTGGAGGATGATGCTGGGTCAGAACTATTGGTTGTAATCCTCTTGCTATTCTTGATATTAATAAAGCTATTCAAGTTTTCCTCCATATTCTTGTATGTTTGATTATATATGCATTTGTATGGTTAATACACATCCGGTCCTATGTTATTTATGAATATAGATCTTTGTTCTTCGATAGTAGTATGCTACTTTGATTCCACAGGTGCTCTTTGAAGCTGGGCAGATGAAGAAGAAGAGGCAAAGATCTATCAGGAAGGAAAGGAATCAAACGAGGGAATCAAGCGCAAGAGCAAGGTTGGTGTCCTTTGTTCCACCCTTATCTATTTTCATAAAGGAAAGCGAAAGTAGACTTTACTTGTTTGTTTCTAAGATAGCTACCAGTCTTAGTGGGAATAGTAGCTCCGAGTGGACACTATTCCCGGTAACAGGTAGGAAAATACATACTTGGTACAAAATGAACAAAGAATGGCCACTTACATAGTGCAATATGGATCCATGGAATAATATGCAAGATCATGGCCACAGAAGATAGAATATATGGAGGATCCAAGTCATTTAAAGTTTGATCATTTCCATGAAAAAATTACAATGTGGAACTATGTCAAACTATATATCGAAATGACAATAGATATGAATTAAAGTGTTTATATATGGTCCTCAATGTATATAATACAATGAAGCTCCATCACAACTTAGGGGAGGAAGCATGCATGAGTGAGGTACGATCCTACATCACATGAGTAGACGAGCTAATGTCAAGCATGCAATTGACCATCTAATTATGAGGAATTAATGAGTCATGTTAAGAAATGTGAGGGAAACCACCATTGATGAAATGTTTCCTAACGTACCTAGTATAGTCTATTGACTGTGAATAGACATATTGTTGTTGAAAACTCATATAATTATTCAGTAAGGACAAATAAAGGGAACCATTGATCAACCGTGAAGAATCCTACCAATTATGATGGCAATTTCTGAGGTTGTAGCTAATTTCATGATCTTCTCGTGAAATAATGAGTTGGTGTTGATGGGAAGATATCCATTAGAGAATATACTCAATGTATCCCCCATCATTTTACATGAAACAAACACTAATCTGATGATGATGACAGTAGTTAATGAAATCATGATGTATAGCTAACATAGGGATGGCTGACACAAAATTTCAATGAGATTACAAATGGATGACTTTGGTTGAGACTTCCATTGGACATATGTTGTCATGAAACAATTTGAACTTGGTAGCTTGGACTAAATACCACCATTTAAAACATAATTATAATATAGGAGGACTCACCATAGTCCTTAATATTAGAAGAACAACCAATTAGGTGAGATGCTAACTCATTGTAAGGAATTACTTGACTCCTGTTGATGTTTTGGATCTGAAGCCATGCTAAGAAACATGTATAAGAAATTTATGCAAATATGTTCCATATTCAAGGGTTACTAACAATTTCCATCATATAACATAAATAAAAAATGTTTCTCCCACCACCCTTCGCCCACCCCCCACCCCCTTTTATATGGTCAATATCCTTCATAACTTCAAGAGAACAAAATAGAATACAATAAAATTAGATAGCATTTTTTTTTCATTTTTAACAATCCCTGAAAAGAGTTAAAATTATAGTCAAAAGCGTGTCTTTTTTGTGATTTTTTCATGAGCTTGAAAAAGAGTTAAAAGAAAGCTTGGTATGCTTCTCCCAGTTTAATGATTGTGAGAAAAGGAAAATATGATTTTCACAATCTCTCTTCTTCCATGATGAGGAGGAAAGATCAAAAATAAAATTAGCGTTTTCATTGGTCTAAAAATAATGAAATATGAAAAAAGAGAAGCTTAGGATTTTCATCCTTTAATGAGCATGAAATGATCACCAAAGGAAATCTCTTTTTCGAGATATGAGTGGCATAATGGGATGCATATAGTTCTAATATTTATTAAAAAAAAAAGGCGTAAGGGAAAAGTGGTATCTCAAGGTAAGTCCAGTAATTATAATGGTGTCTCTAGTAGCTAATGATTGGTTGAAAGACGAAAGAACTATTGATGCAAATATAAGAGGTCAAGTGTGAATTCAATGGGAGTAAGTTTGGTTAAGGAAAATATCAATACACATCATGATATTATGGAAAATATGAATAGCAACCATAAAGAAACATACGAGGGAGTTGAAAGCCCCACATTCTATAGGGTTTGGGAAGAAATAAGATGAAGAGAGATAAATGCAACTCAACTTCATGACATGGTGCGATTTAGAAAGGCTTATTAATCTTGCAAATTGATGTAGGGTGGGAACCAAAATAGTACTCATGTGCTACTCTAGGGAACCCATGAAAGATAAGAAATATCAAGCAAGTTACAATGTGTAAAACAGAGTAGGGTAAGTATCAAAACTTGAAATATTCAAACCTAAGGCATAATTAAATGGCACAATGAAGGCTAATAATGCATGGACAAAAATTATGTAAATCCTATCTCATATGGTGATTGAAAAGCTATATCTTGGATCCAAATAGGATGTTGTGATAGAAAGATGCCACCCCATCCTATAAAAGCCACCCAAAAATACTAGACTCATGGTTAAAGCACATAGTAAAAGAAAAAAATGGATAAGGTAAGAATAAGACCATGTATTTTTTATTTTTTATATTTTATACTTTTTTTGGATTTTATGATGTATGAAAATGTCCTTTTCATGATGATGATGATGATGGTGGTTAATGTCCACTGAGACCAAATTGGTCTATCAGACCTATAATTTCCTAGTTTTTAATTATCTAGCTCCTCGTCTTTCTTGGCGAGATTGATGCTCTAGCATTCTTTTTTTTCTCTACAGTCTTTCAATTTCCTTTATCTTGCATCTCCTTCATCTCTTCTGGTTCTTGGGACATTGGTGTCTTAGCTTCGCAATCTACTGTGTTCATCCTTTTGAAGATAGTCGGAGATAAAGTTTGGTCTAGGAGATTTGCTTTGCTGTTAAATGAAGATTTATTTTGTCGGTATTCGAATCCTCATAACTATTGATTTGTTGGGAGGGGCTTTCTCCCTGCTTGTATTGAGAGTTGTTTCTTTCTTGCCCGATATCTTGTGATTCAGAGTTTTCTCTAGAGTATTCTTCTTTGATGACAGTGTAGTGTTCTTTTTGTGCTCCTTCCCACCATGTAGGTTTGTGGTGGTTTTTGCTAGCAAAATTTTTCTGGAAGGCTTTTGGGCAATTTTTGGCTAGGTGGCCTGTCTCAAAGTAGGATCAACATCTGAAGAGGACACGTTCATAATCGAGTTTTTGGTTCCACACATAGTCTTTAGTTGTTAGGTTTATTTCAGCTGGGAATCTAGCGCTAAAGTCCATTTCCACACAAATGCGTGCATAGGTGGTTCCGACATATTCCTCTGTTTCTGGGCACCTACAATAAAATTTCCAAATTGCATTTCCAATGGCTTTCAGTGAGGAGAGATTCCAAAGATGCAAGGGTAGGCTTGGAAATCTCACCCAAACTGGTGTTGAGGTTATCACTGTTGTAGAGGGATTGAATGATGGGTTCCATGGCTTCATGAATAGCCCTGATTTTCCCCAAAAGCAAGGGCTAGAATCTAGAATACATTGTTTGCTTTCAGGATTTTCAAAATCTACTATAAGAAACCCCTAGCACAAGGATAGATATTAATTTCATCAGAAATGATAGGCTTCCATACCTCCGAGATCCAATTGTGGAGAGCTATCAGCTGCGGCTAAAAACAATTGAACCAGCAAATTAGGGCACTTTTGGAAAACTTCAAAGCTTCATCGAGTGAGGCCTAGACTACCTGGACAGTGGGAGTTGGGGCTTCACTGACGATATGGGCAGGAGCTTGCCCCCTAGAAGCGGATGAGCTAGCAGCTATTTTCGCGAAGCTAGAAGCCATATTTTACTTTATCGTAGAACCCAGATGCAGAGAAATAAGGCAGAAGATAAGATTACATCTAGATCTAGCCACAAAATATTAGATCTAGAACCTAGTCGCAGAAGATTAGATCTAGAACCCAAAATGTGCAAACAAACTTATTCACTTAAATTTTTCAGATGCCGATGGCTAACCCGATCTCACCTAAACAATGAGTGCTGATTAGAATTATTAAACCTGCGAGTTTGCATGAGAAGAACCTCCAGGAAGATGCGATTTGGGTTGGCGTGATGCAGCAGAACACATAGGCAATATCTTCTGCTCATAGTCATGGTTCTACGATTGCGACTGAAACAATCATCCTGATCACTATCTTCATTTTCGCCAGAGATCTCCTCGAGCGACCTGCCCTTCGTCTCCGGCATTAGAAATGTGAATAAAAAGCCGAAGTCACAGATAATCGCGAGGAGCAGCAGATAATGGTTCAGTATAGTGGATGATTGTTTTCTTATGCTTTTAATGTGACAAATTTCATTCTAATACATAGTTATCCAATGTATTATAAACTTGAGGAACATGTTAAAAAGTAATGTGATCAGATGAATGCTCTCGAAGACATAGTCATAAATAGAAATGAAGTAACATAAGATGCCTAATATGGTAGACATAATTCAATTGAGATACCATGAGTTGAGAGTCCATATCAACCACCTACTATTTGATTCCTAGAGTAGTAGCTTCAACTAAGAGTTCAATGACCACAATATGTTTCATAATGTTGTTGGTGGTAGGGCTAAGGAAGATTCCCCCTAAATTCACAAGCTCACTAGTGGGTGAAAAGATCACCCAAGTGGTGGAAGTAATGTTTTGAGTACTACAATTGGTGCCATTAACTTATGATATTTATATAGAAGAGGGTAGAAACATCTATAAATGGAAAACCAAGCATGACAAGAAACAATCCAAATTAAAACACACATGTAAGAAAGAAAGAAGGCATCATGCAATATACACATATCTACAAATCATGACATAGTCTGGTAGGTCATGAAACATAGTGCCCAATATCAGGGACAAACCAAGAACTCCAATTAATGTGTATGAAATCATGAGTTGTTGCTAGAAACATATGGAATACCATGCTAGGGCCAACCACATAGAATCTTATTTCCATGTTTCTAAAGGTTGATAATTCTAGTGAAAGCCTAAAACTATGCATAGTATGAATAATGTATAATTTTATTTCAATGGTAATTACATTCGAGTAAGGAAGATGATATTTTACTGTCAATTATATGAAAACATGAT
This sequence comes from Pinus taeda, assembly GCA_000404065.3. Lineage (NCBI taxonomy): Eukaryota > Viridiplantae > Streptophyta > Pinopsida > Pinales > Pinaceae > Pinus > Pinus taeda. The sequence goes on along the minus strand of APFE031204176.1, from coordinate 31,310 downwards.
TCTTAATACCCTCTCTTTTTACTCTCTAAACATTCAAATGAAATTAATGACATTTGAAGCAAAACATGCAAGCAAACAATGTAAAAGAAAAAAAGTCAAAACGCCTAAGACCAAGAAACCCCACCTACCACTAGGCATGCATCTAAACAATAATAAAATAAAAAAGAAGAGTCAAAAATGGTAGATAATAATAGGTACAAAAATAGAGTATAGGATAATAATAGTAGAGCTCCAACCAACATGTCTATATAGTGAATCAAACCTAATATTGAGTAAAAACATAAAATTTTAAAGGTAGACATGAGGTGTAATGACTATGTATTGGCTATAATCAATTAGATCTAGCTAATAACTAGGCCTTTGGATAAGAAATTGTAGAAAACATTAAAATAACTAGAAAAAAACTAAAAACCCTAAAAATAGAGGCATCAAAACTTTGTTTTTAGATATAGAAAGCATTAGAATTCTCCAAGAACACTATTAAGGAAAAATCATTCGGTTATCAACACTATTTGCACTACACAAGAGTGTTGAGTGAGGAACTTGTCCCATATCTTCATTTTTTGAGAAAAATAAATAGACCTACTAGATATAGAGATATTAAACACTGCCTTAAAATAGTTAGAAAAACCTAATGACTTTAAAACAATCAATCCAAGAGCTAAATGAAAATACTAAATTGTTAAATATTTAAATATTTGCTCCTTGGTGGATTCACCAATTCTATTTTCTTGAAATTCGTTATAACTAAAGAATATTTCCCATATATATTCCCATTGACTTATGGTTGACAATTTCTATCTACTAGTATTCCATTATTGAATTACATACACACACGCACTTCCCTGATAAAGATGAAATCAATTGAGTACATGTCCTTTCCAAAAGGTTGATCCTAACTTGGATGAGTAGACTCTTTCTCCAAGAATATTTGGCCTAATTTCTAGAATGTGCTACCTACAAACATATATTACAATACATAAATCCAATCTTCCAATGCAAACATCAACATTATTCATATAGATCTACATATATGAACATAGAATCATTCATTCACCCACAAAAATAACTAAACAAAATGGGTGAAAACATTGGTATTGTAATAAATGATTGCACTTAGAGCAGATGCAAGTCTCTTGATCTCATTGATAAGAGGCTCCTCCTCTCACCTACACTCACAATCAAGATTCATAGAAAGTAGGCTTATCATAAATAGGAATTTCCTCTAGTCACTCTAGCAGCATGATATTACTTTCACTCTATTTGTATATTTATCTCCCATGGATTATGCTTAAATAGAGTTGAGTTCTTAAGGTAGAGGGAATGAATATAAACACTTCATATTTTGTTTTATCCTCTTTTTTTTATCACTATTATGTTGTTTTCAAATTCTAACTTCTTGCCCCAAAAATCTTAGCCACATCAAAGTGCTTTACAAGAAGGATGGGAACATTGAACACTTCTTCTCATTTCATTAGGAGCATTGCAACACTCATCAATGTATTGGGAGTATTGGATGACGAACATTTGTGTTTTTAAGGATTTTTCCATGAGTCAAATCTAACATCTTAGGCTCGTTCTATTAGGTACACTCAAATGGTTATAGGGAATGTCAATTTGAGTTATAACACAAGATACCAAACTCCTAAAATAATACCAACCTCATTTTTATCGCTGACAACCTGCAAAACCCAAGGAAGTGTATCCCCTTTTCTAATTTATAGTGCATTAGGTTGTACCACTTCCCTTATAGGGTTTCAACATAGGTTGGATAGAAATTCATAGAGATATTCATTGGAGGAAATTTCAGCCTAAAAGTAGCCCCTTAAGGAAAAATAATAAAATAATAGTTAAAATAATAAATTAAGAGTTATGAATATTGGAGGGAAAAGAAGAAAACTACATTTTTAGTTGTATTTTTTATTATCTCCTTATATGTTTACTAAATTTCAAGAGTATACACTTGTTTGATGCAAAATTAAATTTTGCATACAACAAATACCCATTATGCATACTTTCAAGAAGATCCACAATGATAAAAATTTCAGATACATTAAAAAATGTGTTGAACATGCTTTTTTTAATGTATCTGCAATGTTTGTCAATGTTGGTCTTCTCAAAAGATTGCATAATTTGTACTCATTGGATGCAAAATTTGATTCTACATCCAACGAGTATCTACACTTGAAATTTGAGTAAACCTATAAAGAGATAAGACAAAAATGAAATAGAAAAAGCTAGTTTTTTTCTTTTCCCTCCAAAATATTTACGTGTACCTATTTTTAATTTTAAATGATTTTGATTGGTTCACATATTATGACATGGAATTTATGTGAAAATTTCATGGGCACTTTTAGGCTGAAATTTCCTCTAATGGCTCTAGGAACTCCAACTTCTCCCATGGAGTCCCAATTATGCTTTATACCTCACACAAAGGGAAACTTATCCCAAACAATATCTCTCTAGTACTTCAGAGTTCCAAAGATACCCAAGGATGATTGTTCACCCAAATTCACCTGGACACGTTTCACAATATCACAAGGTTATAGTGTCTCACTAGTTCACACTCAAACCCTAGAGAAAGAATGTCATGATAGAATGAACAAACTTCCTCACTAATCCCACACTCTATATATGCATGCACACTTTTTGACAAGTGGCACCCAAAGAAGTATTCCCCCACCACTTGGGAAATCATCCCACAACTTGGGAACTTAAGATAAAATTATGAAATAACTAGTATTAGGCATAGGAACTAGGAATATTTTAATAAATCTTGGTTTATCCCTTATCCCCTTTCTTAAACCCTATCCTCCCTTCCCTCGTGTATAGTATTATCCCCATAGATTCTTTTGTCTAACTTGGTCTATAGTCTCTATAATCTTTCAACATATAGGTTCTCTAGCTTAATATCGTGCAATAATAGGGTCTAGTGTCATAATAGTTTCCTCATTCTCAAGCTTTCATCCCTTCAACCTTTATTATTTTTCATAACTTTTTTATCTTGAAAGAAATTTCACATAGACCTTCCTCATGTGACTACTTTAACATGCAACTCTTTCACTGCAATATCCAACAACTCCTAAGATGTTCCCAACTTCATGAGTTGATAGTCGTTTCATCATTTTAACTATTAGTGTAGCCATTTCAATGAAATACAACATATGTAGGAATTCACTCAATGCATTCAATAATATATATATATCTAATAATATATATATATATATATAATATATATATATATATATAATATATATATTATATATTTCTATCTGTAGTATATTATATATAATATATATATATATATATATATATATATAATATAAACTTGAACACATGATTGAATGCATTATATCACACACTTTTACTCATGCATACCTACTCAATGCCTATCTAATGAATTAAAACATCATCCATACACTCCCCTCTTACTTCAACCATTTTGATACCATCACATTGAGCCCAAACACAAAACCAATAATATAATTCTTTGGTGCTTTTCAATGTTGGAAAAAATGTTGCAATCCAAACATTATTTATAGTTAGGAATGTCATTGGATACTTGTGTAACACAATATCATTTCCATATCCAATCACATCATTTCATATGAATGCATTCAATCATTAACAACTTATGCATATGCAAGGGCTTCCTAAGTATATTTAGAGGAGTGACATGTTCATAATACACATCAATGCAAATATGGAATTTTAACTAGGGGAAAACTTACCTCATTTCCCTTTAGAATTTATGGATCACAAGCTTACTAAAATAATAGATACATTGTTTGCATCAATTAATTCTGTGTTACCTAACTAGTTGGTATCTTGTAGAGGCTCACATTCTACTTTTACCAACCACTTATTTGACATTTTATCATTCTAAATTTTACTCCATTTGATTAACTGTTATGTGCAACAACAACATCAACACTCTCAACCATGCTATCAACAATTTCTTGGGTACACCATATATAATTAGCAAATTTCATTCATAATAATTAATTTGTTTCATATGTAACATCATAGTATTCTTAGTCTACAACATGTTCTATGTATACTCAAACATTTTCACGCATCAATGCATATCTATATTCACAAAGTATTTGCTCCTACTATGCATACCACAAGGGCTTCACTCAATGAATCTCTGACATATCACATGTGTTCATGGTATACTAAACAATACCCTTAATTTTACTAATATTGGAAAATACCTCTAAAATCACATTATTTAACCCCTACCAATACGAACAGAATATTCCTTCCCAATCTAAAAAAAAACCCTACTTTCACTAGATATTGTAGGTATCCATTTTTTTATTAACATTTTTTATACCCCTTTGTATTTTTTCATTAACTTTGAGGTCCATTTGTTATACATTCCAATATAAAAACCCTTTACCCCCATTATATGCTCAATATATTATGTCATTTTTTCCTCAATATATACCCCCAATATGAACACATGTGGTATGGTATTGCTCCCTCGGCCCTTCTGATGCATACTAATACATCTTTATTCCATCTCCTTATGATATACAATCATTTTCCATAAATCCATTTGGATTCTTGCAAACATTATGCTCTCTTTCTTATCCTTTACAGATTGTGGAACTTTAATATAAACACTTTCTAGCCAAGGTCCACTTGAATATTTTTCATTTCAATCCAATATATCCTATTAGTGCTACCACCTTACAACTGCTTTCTTAGGAAATCCTATCTCAACTTTATTTTGGCTAAACCTTTCAATATTCATAATGTTTTTCCATGCGTTACTCTAGTTGTGTATTAGCACTGCAATCTAATTAATCGCTCTCTCCTTTTTGGATTGCAGATTACTGTGGGGTGGTTTTTGAGAAGAGTTCGGATTTACCACAGTGTTCATCATTTTTGTATCGACGTTTCGAGTCTAAAACCAGACTCATCATCAGGATAAATTGTGCCTCTCCTTCTTTGACCAAACTAGCCTTATGATTAATTTTATTAATTAATATTTCAACATATTAAAATGCTTCACTTATCACATCTTTTCCAACTTTTTTATATCCTTGGCTATCCTACTGTTAATTTTCATGATATTTTTACAACAATTACTTTAACATATTTTATTCTTTGTAGCTCCTTTGCAACAATCTCTAGCATGAAAATAATTTCCTTCACATATATTATTTTAAAATTTCCCTTTTAAAAATCACTAGCCAACTTATAGTACTTTTTATTTATCATCCCATTCTACATTCAGAATGCACTCAACCTCCTTAAAATTCACTTAACATTCTCAACATCAACGGTCCCCATTTATTTTTGTCATCATTTCTTGAGAAGTGCATTATCCTCCCACTATCTTGGCATCAACATTATGGTACCTTTCTCCACTATCTTAAATTTTCCATAGACTTGTTCAATTATAGAATTTACTACAATTTATGGAATACCTCGTTTCGAATTCTAATTGCAATATTCTAAAAGAAATGTGATCACATTATACATCTTTATTTTTCCATAGGCAACATTTAAGATGAATTTATCTTCATTATTTCACCATGTGTTGATCCTCAAGTTTTTCTTTGTTAGAGAATAATTCCAAGGCACCTTAGGAAGTATCTTACAGCTCCTTACTTTAATTTAAAATGAAAAGATTCAGTGACAGAAGGGGGTAATACTCACTTTAAAGTTTAAACAAGTATAAATGGAAAGGGGTAATACTCACTTTAAACAAGTATAAATGGAAAGGAATTTTAGTGATATTAGAATATGTTAACGCCTAATCTAAAAAATTGGTATTATGGTAAATAATGTAAATAGTTTAATATTTTATTTATGAATGGGAAAAAATAAAAAAACTTTGGAATTTGAATCCGAAGAGTCTGTCCACTATATTCATGATTTAGTTAATGCAATATTCTCCGCGAAATTCAGTGTGTTCTATGTATTCAAAAAACGTGAATCTCTATATTGTGCATTCAAATCCCTTGGAACTACGTTGAACATCCTATTTGAGCACCGGTTCATTGGCTCTACTGTGCGTTGAAGGTGTATGGAGAGACTCGACTGTAAAAGGCACATGACTTGTAAAAGGAGCATTGTTGTCGCTGTGCGTAGGACACTTTTAAACAAAAGTCTAGTTTGAAGATCGTGCATTGCAAATGCTTCTGCATATGGTGCGTTCTCCTGCAATGAGTTCAATATCTGTGTTAATTCATTTGTGAAAGCACACTCTGTTGTGGTTTGTGGTGGTCAATAACATGTGTTGTTGACTGCATATTCTATCAAAACCATATATACAAGTCAATATAAATAACACGTGTTTTGAAGATCATGGCCATTTTTTGATGGTTGCGTGTTGTTATTGAATTATGTATTACTTGCGCCGCCTTGATTGAAAAGGATAATAGTGTTGACTGCGTATGGATGGTTTTAAATGTTGGGTTTTATATATATATACTTCTCTGGAAGCCTTTTTAATGATTCATGTGTGCATTGAAATAGGCGTTGACCGTGAGTGGTGCCCTCCATTTTCAATTATGATGACCATTATTTATATGTTAGAGCCATTATTTATATGTTGAGTTCTCTTTATGAAATGCACACGTATGGTATATGATGGCATTCTCATATGATACATATATATATTAGTTGATGAGTGGTGGTTTATATGCTCACGTTAAAGTATTGGCATAGTATAGTGAAGAGTGAAGTTAGTAAAGAAGTTTTCTGAAATTATTTTATATAATTATAATGCAGAAAATAAGATTGTAATTATTTTGAAAATCAAAAGAAGATAATTTTTTGATGATGCATTCACTTATTTTTATAGTTGGATTAGTTTTTATTGAAAAAGAGAACTACTATAAGTAGTCCAGGAAGATAAAACACATATTGATTTTTAATAAGTTATGGAAATGAGTTTGTAAAGGAGAAGGAGGAAGTCCTCTTAGGAAGCCCACTTTTGACAAGGAGCTTTCCATATGGGAAAAAAAGAACAATACGGCTTGTGCCTTGATTGCCGCATCAATCAATGAAGAGGTGAGTCATTATATTATACAATTCACAAATTACTTTGAAGCTTTAAATAAGCTGAAGGATTTATGACTCGCACTCTGTGCTTGAAGTTGTTCAATTGATGATAAAATTGTTTAATTTACAATTGAAGGATGATGATCCCCTTGCCTTAGCCTTTGAGACAAGAGCCATTATACATGATATGGAAGTCACTCATGTGAAAATGGATGTTCATCTTACCACATTTTTCAAGTAATTGTATCCAACTTATTCCCATTATCTTGAGTCATTACAAGCTAGTGGAAAACTAAAGGAGATTTCCTTTGACTCTCTTGTGGAGTAGTTTGTTGAAAGAGAGAAGGATTTTGGGAAGAAGAAGATAGTTTCTCAATCTCCCGAAGAAGTTGTGTACCTTTCACAAAAGAGAAGAATCATGCACATGATTATTCTAGAAGAATAGGTGGCCAAAGGGGATGAGGAAGGAAGAATAATATAGGTAGGGGGGGCAGACATTTCAAAGGAGAAAGATTTGATCTTCATTGAATATGATGTAATATAAATGCACATGATGCTTCTACATGTAAGCTCTCATGGTATAGGATTAGAAATGAAAGGGATTAAGAGAAAGGAAAATTATCAGATGAAGGGAAAGGAAAAGCACCCAAATTTTCTCATTATGTTGTGGAACATGACAACATTGGAGTAACTAAAGACTTATTTAATTATTTACTTGCTTCGTGGAAGGATGCTTGGTTACTTGATTCAGGAGAAACTTATCACATGAATTTTAGAAAAGATTTATTTAAAGAATTCATTAACAATGTTGATGGATTAGTTTACTTTGCAAATAAATAAAAACTCAAGCAATCAGGGCTTGGTTCCATTAGGCTCAAACCCCCTGGTCTTCCATACTTTTTTCTACATGATGTTCTCCACCTCCCGAAATTAAGGAGAAAATTTTTGTCTTTGGTTCACGTCTGACAATAAGGACACTCCATTCACATATTTGATGGCAAGGTTGAGGTCATAAAAACATTAGACAACTCACTTGTCATACTTAGGATAGAGAAGAAAGACTTCTGAAGATGCAAGGAACATCTACTCATGCACATTAATTTTCATAGAGTTCTCACTATGATGAAGGTACACTTCCATCCAATATTTTATTGCATGCTAGATTTGGAAATTTTAACTATGACAACCTTCGTTTGTTGAAGGAAAGTGGTGTTATTGGCTTTCCAACCATTCCTAGGAAACTTAAGCAATGTGATGTTTATATCTTAGGAAAACACAACAAATAGCCTTTACATGATTATCTTTCTAGAGCACATAGAAATCTTGAATTCATTCATTCTAATTTATGTGGCCCAATGCCTATTCCTTATGCAAATGGTAATCAATACTTGATGATATTTATTGATGACTACACGAGAATGTGTTGGGTATATCTATTGAAGAACAAATTTGAAGCTTTTGACACCAAATATTTACCAACGCTAAGAGAATATATTAGTAAGGGAGAGAGAGTGACAACAAAAGAAATATAATGGTCAAAATAAATTAAATTGCATGTCGTCAACTTTCAATTATTACTAGAAAATTATATTGATAGATAAATAAGACAAACATAAAAGAAAAACATTCTTACATTGAGGATTACACTAACAAATAAAAAAATAGTTAAAAGTAAATTTGTCAAATCTTTAACTATGAATGTTGTATTGATGGTCTTAGAAACATTAACATCCTCATTAAAGGAAGTCTCCTTATGAAGATAATGTATCCTCTTCCCTCTAGAAAATTCCCACCCTCTAAAAGATTCCCACACTTGCTATGAAAAAATATCCTTATTTATATATTTTTATCTTAACAACTTATATAGATAACTTTACATTTAGACAAAATGCCCACATCTTCAATATATCCATGGTTAATACTTCATTGCTTTCTTTCATATTTGATTTAGATTACATGCATATTTCTTAATTATTGAAGTCAGTCTTTCTTCTGTCTCTTTATAATGACACCTTTTGATTTGAATTGTATCATTATATTATTTTTCATCCATATTTATTCTTTTAGAGTGGAAAATGTGGAGGAATCATCTTAGTAGACCAATTTTAAAGGTGATACTCAGTTTGGAAAATTGGGGTTTGAAACATTATGAACTTGGTTTGAGGCATCAAACAACAATTTTTTTTTTGGGCAAGGTGATTTACTATTTTACACACAAAGACCTTTCCAATGGTGCAAGAATCACATCAATAGAATTACATATGCAAACATTATGACACCAAAAAGTTGACCTTCTTGTTTTAACCACCATAATTCAAGAGCATGCCACATCATCCCCAATTATTCAAGGAAAAGGGGCTAGCCATGTGATCATGAAGGATAATACTCTAGGAGATTCCATCTTGTAACTCTATTTTAAAGTTGAAGGAGTCAAATTTAGCCATTAGTAGCCTATCCAGTTGTGTTATACTCATGTCACTAGGAGGAAAAATTGTTCCACTCTATTCAAGTGCATTTTGTTCTATAGATGATGTTGTAGTGTTTTCTTCTCAAAGATGTATGAAAAGAACCCACTTAAGGTTGTGGGTGAAAAACAATATGAACAATATAAATGGTTGTTAAACATTGTAGATTTGTAACAACTGATAGAAATAAAACCTGCCAAAATCTTGATCTATGCCACAATCATAGTTAACCAGCAAAATGAAAGAGTAATAACTCCAATCATCCAATGAAAGCCAGAGATACAAAGAATAGTTTTATTACAAAACTTGTGCAAGGAACAAATAAATGTTACAAGTCCCTCTCTATGGGATGGGTTCTTGGCTATCCTCAAACATCTTTAGCTTGTGTGGAGTCTCTCTCCTCTATAATGTGTAAACCCAACAAAAATATGGTGTTCGACAATGAAAATAATCAGAGTTACAATAGTGAGTGCAACAATGAAAATAATCAAAAGTGAATAATGAATGGAAAACCCTTCTATTTATAAAAAAAAATTGGGTTATCCTCAAATAATGAGCAATAATAAAATATTATTGATCCCATTATTGGAATAACCACTTTGAATATTTTATTATATTTGGTTAGGAGGGAGAAAGTATCTAAACTTTTATTTAGAAATAATAAATAAATAAATGATTTATTTATCACCTCAAGAAATTGGTTAAGAAATAATAAATAAATAAGGATTTATTTAATTATTCTTAAGGGATTTAGTCAAATTTAACAAAGAGTAATAATTAATTAGTGATTAATTAAATATTTTTAGAGAAAAATAAGATAATTAATGATTTATCTGTTTATTTTTCGTGATTGGGTCAAATATGACAACGAATAACAATTGAACAATGGTTTAATTAATTATTCCTAGAAGAAAATAAAATAAATCGTGCTTTATTTAATTATTCTTCACGGGTTTAACTATAAATTACTTAAAAAAGATGTTTTATTAAGTAATTTCTCACAATAAAAATTTTTTACTATGGTAGAATTGGCTTTACATGGTGTACTTCGATCCATATAGTAAATTAGGCTAGATGATCAATTTTTTGGTGATAATAGATTGCCCCACAAACGTACAAGTATTAGGAAAAAACATATGACCGAAGTACATTGTAAAGACACAATCACTAGACAACACAGGGAAGTGAGAGAGAGAGAAAGAGAGACCAATATAACTGAATTGAAAGAGGATAGTGATAGAGGGGGTGAGACTAATGAAAGTCTCATTTTATGTTGTTGTACCAGACCTCAATGAGGTAGGTAAGCATACCCATACCCATCAAGATAAATTAGTACGAAAACTAATGGTTCGCCCAGAAACATAAAACTGAGCAATGAAGTACATGCTGAATGGCACATGACATGCTGGCATAATAGAGACAGAAAATAATACAATGTGTCCCATATAAATAATGTACCTAGAAAAACATGAGCTAGAACTGAATATAATAATATTTGAGTACATGAGATACAAAGGCCCTTCCCTCAAAAAATGGATGGGAGGGATGGTAAAACAACCGAAGAAGCTCTGTTGAACAGGGAAGGGCTCTGCAAACTAAATGGATCATTTGAAGGAGACGTGCATGCTATGAAAACTATGATCGGTAGGAACTAAACCCATCAACTCTATGGAATTTCATATGAGGTTGTAGTATAACATGAATGCATTTGGGTATGTGGGGGGACACTTGAAGGGCCACCCCCTCATGAGGTCTGAAATATCTCACACACACCCAGGAATCATTGGTACAATTTGCTACATCATTGAACCATCAAGTGTATGAATCACGAACATGAAACAACCAAGTCAAAGGGAAATAATGAGTCCCTCTACTCGATCCGAGGTGAAAAACAAGAACGGAAGATGGAACCAAGATACACCACCCTCTAAGCTGCTCTTCTAGAATAAATGAGCTGATGTTGACAGAATATGGCCCACGATAGGTGAGGCAATGAGGATCCTCAACTAACGCACGAGGGAAAATAGTAATGTGACTAATGGAGTGACACTAGGGATAATGGGTAAAGTGATACTGAGGACAAGCAGATGACTTCCCTTGTTAGAGCATAAAGTGCATGGTTGACCTAGAAGCGATTGACTCAACTCCGGAGGGGATGGGGACAGTATGATTGGAGGTCAAAATGAGCAACACAGGACGAATGGTATGCAAAAATGGATGGAATATTGTCACATGATATAATAGGACATGAAATAGACTCCAGGAATGAAAGGGTGACTCATCGCCGATTCTCTGAATAAGGGTGACTCGATGATGCTGCCAAACAAACTAGGCCCAGTGGGGACCATCAAATCATGAGTAAATGATGGTTACTCATGACGAAAATCGATGCATGGTATGACAAGTATTCACAAGAAGAGGACCTCAAAGTAGAAGTGTTGCTTTATGATGAAATTTGATTTTTAGAGGCAACAAAGTGTCCCTTCTTAGAAAAATGGCTTTGTGGTGAAGTGTCAAATCATCAAAAACTGAGGAAGACTCATTATAGAGGTCAATGATGGCTTTCCAATGATGTTGACAGTTCATCAAATTGAGCTATGGTTTCATCGTAATGGGAGAGAGAAAAATTATGGATTTTTCAATGAAAGGATGTTTTCCCTCCAATTTGGATTCATTTGCTAAGTGAGTTGTGTTGAATTTGGAGAGGAGGACAAGGCCCTAAATATTGTGGAGATTGCAGCAGACAAACCGACCATCAGAATCAGGATTTGTGACTTTTAGGTAGGTGGACTTACTCATATCTTCAATTTCAGTGGTTTATTTCCTTATTTTTGGCACCTGGCAGCTCGCTGAGAGACCCCTTCTCTTGCTCATAGCTGCATCGCACTTTTTGGGCCCAAAAGTATGATCTGGCTCACAAGAAACAATTGGAAGCCTACGAGCTCGCACTTTTTGCATAGAAAATTGTGATTTGGGGCTGGAGAGAGGGTTGGTCTGCTGGCCTGGTGGGGACTGTAGTGTTTTCTTCTTTGAGCTGACAAGACATGTGGTGTTTTGTAGCCATGGCAGAGCTAAAAATCAACTAGCATGAACGATACTTGGATACTCTTTGATCTAAGATCCAAGGGGATCAAGGGGTTCAAGGGGCATTGGCTTGTTATGGGGTTCTCAAGCTAGTAGAAAATCCACTAATGAAGGCAGGTGAGCCCTTTCTATAGAGAATTGTGATTTATTAGGATCTAGACCAGGAGGTCTTTGTTGTGTAGGGGCACAAGATTGAGCTCACAATACAGGATATTTACTTCTTGACCAGACTGCCTCCCCTCAGAGTGGTGGGGGATATTCATCCGGTGTTGCCTCATGGGAGGAACATAGCTGAGTTTGTGGAGTGCCATTGTCGACTGGGTGTTCGTGTCAAGGGAACGACTATCCTGCTTGGTGATATAGAGAGGCTAGAGACACAATTTGTTGTTGCGACTGTGCTATGGGTCCTGGGCAGTGAGGCATTCAACCACATCACTGGTGGGTAGATGATGCTCATTGAGAGTGGTTTTTCCAGGACCTACTATGGGTTGGACCAAATGATGTTGTCGTCGATGAAATGGAAGTTAAGTCTTTGTAGGAGGGAGGTGAACCATGACTATGCTTTTGGTATAGTACTATGTGCATTCTTCTTTGAGAAGATACCCACTATCTGTCCTTACGTACAGATTAGAGATGGGGGCCCACAAGAGCCTAGGGTGTGCAGCTAGGGGAAGCTACTGCTAAGAGGAGGAGGAGGGGGAGTTGAACGGGTGTTCCGACCTGAGTTTTTTGCACATTGGGATTAGATGCCCCTTTACATTAATGATTACCCTTATGGCGGGATGAATTATCAGGGGGATCCTGACTTGCCACTTCTGCTTAGGTGAGCAAGGGGACCAGATGATAAGTATTAAGTTGTTATATTTATGGTTCATTTTATATTTCTATCACATGTAGTGGTATTGAGTGTAAAATATGTTATATGAAGACCTAGTACCAGAAAAGCCGACATGATATGTAGGTTGAGCTGTAGCGCCTGAGGCTATAGATTGGGGGACATCATCATCACATTAGGGTCCAGAGGATACTACATTGCTCGTTGATCTTCATCGTAGGTTTGATGTACTCTTGACCAAAGTTTCAAAGCATAGATGGTGTGACTTAGAGGATCAGTACACAGATGAGTGCACTGGTCTTCCCTTAGAGTGGTGAGGTATTGTGCGATGCATGGTGATGGCTGGTCAAACAGTATGTGATCTACGTGCAGGTGGAGTAGAGTCTTTGGTGCGAGATCCACCAAACAATGACTAGATGTAGGGACATGTGGGTCCCTTTGATTTTTATTTTTGAAACATGCTATGGGCATGTCGGATGTATTTAGAGCTATTGGCTCGAAACACTTATATGATACATAATATGGTTATGCAATTTACATTACAATGATGGTTCACCATTTGTTAGGTTTATGGTTATATTCTATGGTATACATGTGATAAATACCAATACAGAATGTTATTTGCAATGGTATGTACATAGCAATTTTGGGCTCTAGGAACATGATTGAAAGTAATGGTTTCAACTTCACGTACCAACAACTTAACTCATAGATATTTTCTAAATAGGATTTGGTGATGCACATGATACACACCATTCAATTTCATGATAAGTAGTAAGGAATCTAAACTAACATGAAGATGAAGGATGCGATGCGCGAGGGCATCGACTAACAAACCTATTGATGCATCATATTCGACCTGATTATTGGTGGAAGATCCAATGCACATGCCATTCAAAATGACTAACATATGAAAGGGGGTAGAAAAAGCCCAGGCTGCCAAGGCTAGATTTTGGGAGAAGTGAATCGCACTGTCAGCATGACCAATATGCAGTGTGGATGATGGATCCATCTGAAAGGTGCAAAAGACAAAAAATGAGATGATGCAATCTACCTGACTTCATGGCAGAAATAAAGACATGCAAATCAAAGGGATGTGTTATGAGAAAAATTTCTTGAGGTAGAGTACATTGGGAGAATTAGGAAGGAAATGGCCTTTATAATCCTCCAAAGAAATCCCCCCTTGCCTAAGTGTAAGGGTAATCAAGGGTAGACATAGCTTCCATGATGTCCTCATCAGGTTGGGAGATGGGCGGACTAGAGGAAGACTAACTACATGATGTAATGGAATTACCTGGTGCATCAACCTGAGAAATAAGGTTTACATACACATCATATTGAATGGTAGACGACAAGATGGTAGATGGAGGATCTATAGATGCTGAGACTTGGGATTCTATCGAAGGAGGTTTGATATAAGTACGCACAAAAACCTTAGAAAGGTTTGCTTGTGAGGAACTCAAGGATGATGACATGTAAAGTATATGGGTTGTGGTGTCCATCATCTCGACATTGGGGGGAGGGATCATGATGGTGGGACTAGAGTCCCCCTGTTCTGGTTGACTAGTGGTACTAGAATCCATGGTAGAGGAGGAGATGATCCACTATGAGTGGCCTTGTATTTGCGAATTGCCTCAAGGAAATCAAAAAGTTCATCGAGACAAGGGAACCAATGGGAATAGTGACCATGATGATCGCACAGGGCACAAGGGCGATTTGTGCGCAACATTTTGAGTTTCTTGGGTGGACTCAAAAAGTTAACATTAACTCCAGGGATATTTGACTTAGGGAATGTTTCATGAACCAAAGGTTTGAGATGAAGAAGCTAGGGACAATTATTGGAGACGTGCCCAACAACTTTACACAAATCACATGGAGGTGACGACTTTGGGGACTTAGGGTCTCGAGGAGCTTGGGGAGCCTTGTATTTTAGTTCTTTCCTCTTAGATTTTCCCCCCTTTCTGAATTCTTTCGGAACGAGAGTGGGTTCCTGTTGAGGTTTTGATGGAACTAAAGAGCGACAGGGGTTGTAGGGATTGGTTGAACTGGGGTCAAAGCATGATAAGGTCTTAGCTAACTAGGTGGAATTCTTTTAGGGGGATGGATGTACCATACTTGTATCCCTAGATTCATGTTAGGAAGGACCAATGAATCCATGATAGGGACATAAAATACACCCAGAGGGGGAATAAGAAAGATATCTGGCTTGTAGGGTAATGTCCCACTGGAATAGGTCTTGGATGGTTGAGACCTAGAGGAACATGTCTTGGTGGAAACATAGGGGAGGCACCCACAAACAAAGGAGGTCCTGGGGGGGTGGATCCATGGGGCACAATTGGAATGGAAACAACAGGGTGCTAAGGGGTTGGTTGTTGATCAGATGTACCAGACTACTTAAGAGTGGCTTGTGAAGCTTGTAACATGCAAACATGCATAGAGTTAGGTTCTGATATGGGAGTGGGAGGACCAGGGAAAGTACCCAACAATGAGGAATCTTTATAAACTTTGGGTGAAACACTGGTGAGAGGAGTTGAAGACTCTTTATCAAACATCAATGAGATAATGGACTTAGGGGAGGTCATGAATTCCGGCTTGTAGTAAGTCAATTGATCGATGGCGACAATCTTCCCTTCATGGGGGAAACACATCTTGTGGAACACTGTAGATGCGACGGCTGGCATGGATATGTGTAACTACAGCATAAGAGAATATTGTAATCCAAAGGGGCATCAATGAATTCAATGTCAACATGGAGAATATTTCATGCAAGGGTCACTAGATAGTTGCGATACATGCCAAGGGGCTGGGAGGAGTGTCCATCCAAAGCACGCAAAGGGATGGTGGAGGGTAACAACTCTAGTGACTTGAGTTGTTTTCAAATGGCAGTGGACATCACACAAGTGGATGCACCTTCATCAATAATGCATCTGGAGATGACGGCATTATGGACTCAGATTGGTATCTAGAAAGCAATAGATGAAGGCAATGGGGGATGTTATGATGTATCAACTAGAAAGACAATCAAACAATCATCATAAGGATCTATTACACCCAAGGTAGTTAGTATAGATTTATTTTGAGATGGGCACGAATGGAGTACTTCCAGCGTCAACATCATAGTAGGTGATTGTGCTAACTCATCTACTATACTGTATGTATGGGCAACTCAGATAGAAGTTGCATTACGATGTAATGGTCCTTTTGGTATCTTAGGAATGACATCAAATTTAGGTTGAGGGATTTGTAACGGACCATTTGGTGTCGTAAGAGGCTCAACAGATGCTTTGGTTTTGGATTCAGTGGCAGACGATGTCAATGGCTTGTCATATTGACACAACCAATTTGTAGGTTGATGTTAGAGGGGTTAACCTCCTCAGAATTCATCATAAGGATATGGTAGTCACCAGGACTAGAATGTTGGGGGGATGGGATGCTTGACCTGGTTGAGGTTGAGCAACAATAAAGACTTGCTAAGGGAAAGGATTTGTGAGCACTGTCAGTTCAGATGGCGTAGGATTCTGAGGTGATTGTTGTCCTCTAGAAGCTTCTTAAGTTTCCCACATTTGGTGCATCTCGGTAAGACAGGACACTCATGTTTATAATGGCCATGCACACCACAACAAACACAAGGATTTTTTGTACAAATAGCCTTGTTCTTCTTGGGATGACTACCCTGTTGCTAGTTGCTGGTGTTAGGTTCGTTCCCCTGGCGTTCACTACGTTGATTATCTTGATTACCCCGGTTACCCTTGTTACCCTTCCCCTTATTTTCTTCTTCAAATTTTGAGGATTGGTCGCACTCTGCTATGAAAACACCTGACCTTGAGGAGGTGGTGGCTGTTGGGGCTGAGGATGTATGGGAGGTTGCAGCACCAATATTTGAGGGGCTAGAGCGCTAGGCTGTGCATAAGGAGGAGCAATGGTTTGGTAGACAAGTTGGGGACATGAAAACATGTTGCTATGAGGAGGGGCATAAGTGTTGGAGGAACTGGTGCTCCCTTGCAGATAGCCATAACTTTGATGAGTATATGGTGAAGGGTGTGAAAGGGTTCCAAACATACTGTCGGTGGCGTGAGATGTCCCCAGTGCATTGGCACTTTTAGGGTGAGAGAGGTCTGTAATGACGATATAGACATAACCAGATTACGCATAAATTAGGTCATATCTCTAAGCGGTTTAGAGAGCTTCTTCCTCAGTCTGAGGAAAATGGGATGCAACATCTTTTCCAATGGAAGATAAAAGGCTCCTAAGAAACCAATCTAAATGGACATGGTCTTCGAAGGATAGGGCACAACATGTGCTCCTCCTTCAACTCCACTCTTGAACATGGTCTGAAAGGCGAGTGGAATAGGACTGACGGAATGAGATCAATAGCTCCGTATGAGTGTCATACCAAAGAGGTAACTGGAAATAGGAAAGTAACGCTTTAGCAAGCATCACAAAAATGGAATGAGATGTGGTGGGTTGGTCTACATACCATTTTGCAGTGTCTTCAGTGAGCGTGCATTGGAACAGTCGAAGACAAATGGAGTCATCAGTAATGGAGTTAGAAGAACACCACATGTGGAAGGATTGAACATGGTTGGTAGGATCCTCTCTAGCATTACTTTCAAACTTTGGGATGTCTGAGGGAAGCTCAGTCAACATATAAGGCCAACCAACATCGTGGTGTATGGGATCATTTATCAACTAGTTAA
>APFE031204171.1:8115-20974 GCA_000404065.3 Pinus taeda | reverse complement strand
TTTAAAAAAAAAGATTTATTATTTTATCAAACTTTTAAATATCATTTTATTGGTTATTTATAAATACTAGTTATAGATGACATGTGTAAATCTAATTTAAGTTATATAAATGTTATCACTAACAAAATACAATGAAACCACTAAGGATCAGAAACCAATTATAGGTTTAAACACTCCCAATGCAACTTATGATTTATGAATTCCCTCACTATGAAAATCTCCGGAAATTAAAACGTAACATTCCTTTAATGTTTTACAATACCTCAAGATATCACCACTAAGTTATTCTCCATTAAAAGTAAGGAAGAGCCAATATTTAGTTATTATATGTAGAACCTTAATGAATTAATTTTCCCCACTTATAAAGTCATTTAATAATATAAATGAAAAGGTGATGGGTTACCATCTTTTATTAGCTACCCAATTCAAACATAATCTCTCATTTACTTACAAGTAGGTGTGGATATGAGATAAAAAGCCACTTTTGAATGTACTTTGTAATAGGATGATGGAGAAGGCTAGAAAGTGATATATAGCATGGTATTGAATAAGGAAGAGTGTTAGAGATTGAAGCAAATGACTGGGAAATGGAATAGAATGATAATTTATGTATTTTTTTAAGAAATATGGTACTTTATTTTAGAAAGTACATATCTCATACTTTCTCTTTATATGTGGAAAAAATTTCTTCACTAAGTTATTCATATATTCATATAAGTGTTTCTATGTCAAATGTGTTGGTGATCTTATTAAGTACATATAGTAGAAAGGATGCAAATTCTTGATTTCACACATAAAAAGAAAGGTTTTCTTATCATGAATCCCTACCCCCTTAATATTCTTTTCAAATATACTCAACATTTTACCATATTAATTTATATTAAAATTTTCAAAATCCATTTTTAGTTTAGAAGCCAATTCTTGATTTCACACATAAAAAGAAAGATTTTCTGATGATAAATTCTTACCTCTTTAATATTCCCTTCAAATATACTCAATATTTTCAAAATTACTTTATATGAGAATACTTCATTTATAATTGAAATAAATCATATTAATATTGAAATAAAACTTTTAATATTGACCAAATTCTTTAATCTATAAGATACTGTTATGTTTAAAAATGTTTTTATAATTTACTAATAATTTAAATACAACATTTTACCTAATAAATAATTTAAAATTAAAAAATATATTTAATATTATTTTATTATCTTTTTTTCCAAGTTACTTTTTATTAACTCAAATTCATAAATTACCTTCCTATTCTCAATTCATCTTATCATTTAGAATTCCTACCCTTATACAACCCAAATTCAATTTACAATTGAAGTTTCCCACCCCTAATACAATCACGTAAATGAGATATCATAACCTTCAAAATTCATAAAATTTCTATCCTTATACTCAAAATTCATCTTATCATTTAGAATTCCCACCCTCATACAACCCAACTTCATCTTATCATTTAGGATTCCCACTTTAATAAAACCACGTATGAGATGTCATAACCTTCATATCTAAATTAGGTTTTTCCCACCCTAATACACCCACGTAGATGAGATGTCATAACCTTCCTATCTAAATTAGGTTTTTTCGGTTTATTGTATTTAGGTGATACCCAAATGAACTATGACGAGAAACCATGTAAATAAGGTAGCAAAGTGTTTCACCCATTGGATTGAAAGCTGTTGATATTTTAACTTTTATGTTATTCAAATCTTTATAAATGAAGTGCTTGAGATTAAAAGTGACGTTTCATTCTTTACATTTTATCATTAGATCTTCAAATAATAAATTACTAATGCATAAATTTGCCATTAGTTCTTTCACAACCATTTTCATTTTTGGGAGAATATTATAAAGGGATGTCATTAAATATAAATATAAAACTAAGTTAAAAAGGTAGAAAAGTAATTTCGTATAAGTCTATTTTTTATATATAACGTAAAAACGTTATTTTTAAACGAAATAACTAGAAATCAAAAATTATTATAATAAATAGTTTTGTTTAGTTTTTCTATTTGTGTTTAAAATAATTATATTTAATCTTAATAAAATTTTTTTTGGTAAAATTTATAGAGGAAATATTTGGCCCAATTTTTGCACCCAACAAGTGTGTTTATTGTGAGGATAATCACACTTGTTGGTTCTAAAATGCATTTGGCACTACCCAAATACTTTATTATTATTTGGATAACAAAGCTTGACATACAGAATATGGATGTTATATTAATATTATATATATTAATTATATAATATATTATATATATATATATATCTATAACGATAACATTCAGTAATTGTTTTACCAAAGTTTACTTACACTGTTAATTTTATTTCTATTTTTATTCGAATTATTAAAACTACTCGGCTGAAAAGCCAGAACAAATGAATTATTAATTAAAAAATTATGGATCAGTTTGTTAAAAGACTAGAGAAACAGTTGAATTAACTTCTCAGAACAATTACAATTGTTCCTCCACCCTTTTCCTTTAAGAGGAAAAAGGGTAGAACCCTGGGAGGTTGGAGGAACTAGACTGTGTTGAATTCTTCCTTGAGCTGGGCAAGACTTAACCAGTGGGAAAGAAAATTGTGATAACAGTTGTGGGGTACAAGACTTGAGGTTGGATAGAGTCCTGACGCTGCCTAAGGTGCCCAACTGTTCATCAGACGTGGAAGAGCTTGAAGGGGGAAACTAGACGTAATTGCCAGTTCTAAGGCTAGGTGGAGGGACCTTCCAAAAACAACAGATTACATGCAATAATAAGGAAATAGATAAGTGCTATCGCCAAATCAATCAATATTAGTAGAAGGAATAAACTTTTAGTGTTATAGGAGAAAAGTACATGGATAGACTAGCAAAGGTAATTAACATTTATCGATTTATGAATAGAGTATGGAATTCTATTTTGATTTTATATTAGCAAATATTTACTCATAGTTTAAATATGCTAAGGAAGTGAATATACTAGCTCAATGTTATTTTCAGTAGACACTTTAACGGTCAATTTATGAAGAACATTCTAAGCTACAATAGTAAACCAATATTTGTTACTAGTCTTTTAGTAAATTTTCTATAACATTGAAATTGCAGTCTGTGGATGAAAACTAATACCCCCACAAAATATACATATCAGTTCTCAAACTACATTGTGGTAATCTTTCTTTACTTTTATCAATAGAAAATTTCATAAAAAATGTAAATGCTAACCACTCTTACAGTTGACATTACTTATAACAACAACTAAGGGTTTATCAATTCTCGGATGGGTTTCGGAAGGAATTCATCAAGAACCAAGTACCGAGGAGCTGTTGAACCGAAATCTTTGAATCATTAATGAGAAATTACATTAAAGAGAAACGATACAAAAAGGAAAATATGAGTACCAGAAACCAGCATTCTAGGCCATAGTATAATATCACGGTCGAACTGGAACTATACAAAAACTTCAAAATATTTCATTTTAAACTAATAAGAAGTAAGACTGTAATTTCATAAATCAAGTTATCCAAAGTCGTGTTACTACAATGAACTCCATACATCGGTGTAAGCATAGATAAATATATTGAATTCATACCAAGAAATGTCTGATTAACCTCCACAGAAGTAACATAAACAAATATTGGACAAGTTCTAGAATTGTATTGGCATTTCTAAGGCCAACAGTCCCAAGAAGGTAATTTAATACATTATTTATCAAAAAACCCAGATTTTGGTTGTAGCCTTAAGCCCTAACTATCAAACAGTCCTTGAAATATCTGTCATGGAAATACTGGCTCGAGGAGCTCAAGCACAAGACAAGTCAAAATCCAAGACCCACTTGGAAACTCAAAGAACGAAGCATGGTTTAATAAGAACGTCGCATCCCATAGACCGCATGTCGAACGAGGGTTTAAAGCGGGCATTAGTGGGCGTACCTACACAGGAAAAGCCAATGGTTAGGATAGAAAACGTGCAAGTCTGAGACTATTATATGAAAAATGTTAAGGAGAAGTGGGTTACCTGAGTAGGAGCTAGACATCCCTCGCAGAGGCAATTGAACTTGCAAATACATCATGCATTTTCGACAAAAACAATAATGGAGAAAGACTTTAAATGGCTACTTGAAATTGAATCGTTGCTTACCTTTTCTGCCGCAGAATCGACCCACTCCACCATGGTCTTCAAATCCATGCTGAGGACATCAAACCTGTTCTAGAGTGGCCCAGGAATCCGTTAGGCACCCTCTCAAACCACCACAGTGCATCTAGCTCCCACAGAGGATTTGTAATAAAGAATTACTATGGTAACAATAAGAAGAATCAAAAAGCACATAAGTATAGAAGAGCAATGCACCAGGTCATCATAGCAGAGCTAAGAGCCAAGCCGAACGAAGAGAAAATGAACCTCCCTCATCGTCGGTAAAGACATTATACCTCCTCGCCAAACCTGAACGATTGACGCCGTAGAACTTAATAGATCCAATGACGGATGGAAAGCCAGGTGTAAAACATTGAGACCCTTCTGGGAGACTATATTTATGTACATTATCGCTGCACCAGATGGTTAGCATGGTGGTGTACAGCTATGGATGGAAAGATCCTCAGGGCGCTCCCACCTTAATGAGTAGGGGCTTGCCCAAGGTTGAAAGGTTCGAGATGATTTATTGCAGGTACAACATGGTAGCCCATGTGGAGTTCCTGCGAGGAGGTCAAGCGGAACCACACCCACTTCAAACTTAACCCTTTATCAATCATCAGCAAACATTTCCATATCATTAATACTTCGTATAAGTTTAATATATGTCGGAGTCCCAATTTTCTATGTTTAATACCTTGTATAAATTTTAACATATGCAGGATTCTAGAGTGTATGAGTTTAATATTGTATATAAGTTTAACATATAAAGCGTCTTGTTTGTATAAGGATAAGGTAGGATAGAGTCTGGTCTACACTTCAATAATTCACAGTTAATGTTCTAAGTAATTTTTTTTTTTGAGTAAAGCTTGTTACAAATGGTATCAGAGCCCAGGTTCACATACTGAGACTTCTGGGTTATTTTGATAATCAATTAAGTTATGATACTTTAGTATTGATGAAAGAAAAATAAACTCAGTAATGTTGAATATGAACACAGAGTGAGAGTGTGAGAAATTGAGGTCATCACCGAGGGTAAAATGCGAAGGAGCCCTAGATCACGAAACCAGCTGGAAGTGCCTTATGTGGGGGCCAACCCATAATTATGGGTACAACTCAGAGAAGAATCGTGATAGGCTAATTTCTCCCTGCTCAAAAAAATACAACAATTACGGGTAGAGATGATGAACCTAAGGACAGACAATGAATGGTTAAGACAGGAAGAGGAGAAGATCCTTAAAAGTCTGTCCGAACGACAAAATCAGCGGGGACCAGAACCCAATACAGAGAATAGGGAAAAGACCCCAACTTCCCATAATTGGGAAGATAATGCAAAATTCACGGAAGGTGATAAAGAGGAAGAAGAATGGCATTCAGATAACGTTTCTGATCAAAGGAAGACAAAATGGCAAAAGATATAGCTACAAGGAGAGTTCAAGAAAATCAAACCCTCGTTGTTTGAAGGAGTGTCGAAAGAAGTAGCGGAAGCTTGGTTGATAGACATGGGAAAATATTTGCATATTTATGAATATACTAATAAGCTTAAAGCACAGCTGGCAATTTACCAATTGCGGGGAAAGGCCACCCTCTAGTGGGAGAAAATTAAAACCATAAGAAAGATTAACGAGGAACAAGTAACGTGGTAAGAATTCCATAATCACTTTAAAGATAAATATTTAATGGAGTGTTACCATGATGAAAAGGCAAAAGAGTTCCATGAGTTAAGGCTAGGAGCCTTGACAATGGATGAGTAGGTTAAATGGTTTAATTCCCTACTGCGATACCTCCCATATATAGAAGAGGAGAAAGCCAAGATTCAATGGTTTATTAGCAGTTTTCCTAACTTCATGAAGGAAAAACTAGAATTTGATTATTCTATAACAATGGATGATGCAAAATGAAATGCCTGCATCTCTTATCAATAGATGAAGCAGAAAAATGAAGGATCTGAAGGAGATATCGCTAAGAAAATGAGAAACTTACCACCAAACAAGCAACAAAAAGTCATAAATGGTAGAAGTAATAAGCAAAAGACTTTCAAAAAATTTACAAGAAATCTACCGAGAGCTCAGACATACACCAAGAATAGACAACCTAAAGAGTTAGCAGAACTGCTACTCAACAACCACCAAAGCCACCACTGCAATGTTGGGGATGTGGGGAAGCACATTATTACAAAAACTGCCCGCACAAAGTTCGAACTGAACAAATTTCAAACATCCAAGAAACTTCTATGGTAGGAGATATCGCAAGGAGCATGCCTAGAATTAATGCTTCCTTGGATGATCATGAGGTGGAATACCAACCCACCATGATCGAATCTGAAGGTATGATTGTTGATCAACATGTTTCTGTTTTGTTTGATCCCGGTGCTAGCGTAAGCTATATTAGTCCTAAAGTGGTAGAAAAATGTCAATTGCAAAGCAGTAAATTTAAGAAGTCTTGGCTAGTTCAGATAGCCACCAGAACAAAAAGGAAGGTGTCTACAAAAAAAAAAAACTACCCTATAATAGTTTTAGGATAGCTAATCCAGGTTAATCTTAATATCCTTCCCTTGGGTTTGTATGATGTATTAATAGGAATGGACTGGGTGGAAGGTCACTGGTCTTGGTGGATTGCAAAGAAAAATATGTAAGTTATCTTAACGAGTCAGGATAGCGAAAAGAAATTCAAGGAATCAAGAAAATATCAAATTACGCCTTATTACAGCTAACCAACTCGGAAGATGCATAAGGAAAGGCTGCTAGATTTATGTTGTCCAGGTAGTGTAC
Organism: Pinus taeda; assembly: GCA_000404065.3. Classification (NCBI taxonomy): domain Eukaryota; kingdom Viridiplantae; phylum Streptophyta; class Pinopsida; order Pinales; family Pinaceae; genus Pinus; species Pinus taeda. Next base: position 14,083 of record APFE031204171.1, on the reverse strand, counting down.
AAGAATGACAAAAATAAGATGACCTCCTTAGATAATATTCCTGTAATTTAGGATTTCATAGACATATTCCCTGAATCCATTCCTGGGTTGCCACCAAGACGTGATATCAACTTTACCATTGAGCTAGTGCCCGAAGAAGCCCCGGTTTCGAAATCCCCCTAACATATGAGCATTCCTGAGTTAACACAATACATTCGCCCTAGTGTGTCCCCTTGGGGAGCCCCTGTGTTATTTGTTCGGAAAAAAGATGGAACCTTAAGATTATGGATTGATTATCGTCAGGTAAATAAGTTAACCATCAAGAATAAGTACCCTCTAACTTGTATCGATTATCTATTTGATCAAGTGCAGGGAGCTAGTGTGTTATCAAAAATCGATTTAAGGTCTGGTTACCGCCAGATCAGAATAAACGATGAACATATCTACAAAACCACATTCTGAATTTTTTATGGACATTACAAGTTCGTGGTACTTCCTTACAGCCTTACCAATGCTCGAGCCACTTTCATGAGTCTAATGCACAAAATTTTCCAGCCATTTCTAGATAGATTTGTACTGATTTTTATCGATGATAAACTCATCTATTAAAAAAATTAGGAGGGACATGAACATAACTTGAGAACAATATTGCAGTTATTATAAGATAACAGTTGTACGAGAAGTTTAGTAAGTGCAATTTTTATAAAAATCAAATCCACTACCTAGGCCATGTTATATCAGCAGAAGGAATAGCAGTGGATATAGAGAAGATCAAAACTATTATGGAATGGACCACACTGATAAACGTTTCCAACATAAGATTCTTCTTGGGATTCGCAGGGTATTATGATCGATTTATTAAAAGCTTTTCAAAAATAACCTTTCCAATGACTGCAATTCAGAAAAAGGGGAGTGCATTTCACTGGATAGTGGAATGCCAGCAAAGTTTTGAGCAACTAAAACAACTACTTACAACCGCTTCGGTGCTGAAAGTAGAAGATCCAGAAAAAACTTTTGTAGTATGCACGGATGCAAGAAAATAGGGTGTAGGTGGAGTATTAACTCAGGAAGGAAAGGTCATTTCTATGAGTCACACAAACTGGAAGATTATGAGTAGCGCTAGTATGCTTACAATCTGGAGTTGATCGCGGTAGTGCATGCGTTGAAGATGTGGCAACACTATCTTCTAGGTAAGAAATTTTTGTTATTGACTGATCACAGCAGTCTGACCAATTTCTTTAATCAGTCTAGTTTAAATGCGCAACAGGCCAGATGGATTTCATTCTTGAGCAAATTTGACTTTGACATGAAGCACCTCAAAGGAAAAGAAAATCAGGTAGCAAATGGTTTGAGCAGAAAAGTACATTACATCTATGAGGTACATTTCAGTCAAGCACAATATAACCTACCAGAGGTTATCTGAGAGGTGGCCCTAAAGATCCATAATATGCATTCCTATGGCAGCAAGCTTTGGAATCTCAAGCAAAAGGGGAACAATGTGGTTATGCAATTAACCCCGACAAATTGTTAACATTCAGAAATAGAATTTATATTCCTAACCAAAACTCTGTGAAGCAAATATTATTAGATGAGTTTCACAAGAAGCCTTACACCGCCCACCCAAGATACCAAAAATTGTTTTCGACTATCAAGAAAAGTTATTTTTGGCAAGGCTTAAGAAAAGATGTGGCTGAATATTTATCCAAATGCTTAGAGTGCCATTTGGTGAAGGTGGAGCATCAACATCGTGTGAGTCTGTTGTAACCATTACCCATTCTGGAATGGAAATGGGAGACAATCACTTTAAATTTTATCACTGGATTACCTCGTACAAAAAGGCAACATGACTCAATCATGGTTGTGGTGGAAAACATGAGAAAGGCCACTCATTTAATTCCGGTAAAATCCACCTATAAAATGGTGAATATTGCAGACATATTTATGAGAGAAATCTTCTGACTACACATGATACCCTGAGTGTTGATCTCTAACAGAGATGTAAAATTTACATCCGCTTTCTGGAAAACTCTCTTTGTATGGTTGGGTACACAAATCCGTTTCGGCACTGCCTACCATCCTCAGACAGATGGTCAAACAGAGCGAGTGAATCAAGTCTTGGAACACATGGCGAGTGAATCAAGTAATGCAACAACCATAGAAATGGGAAGATTACCTCCACTTGGTAGAATATGCATACAATAATGGTCATCATGAATACTTGGGTATGATCCCTTTCGAATTACTATATGGAAGGAAGTGTCGGGTACCTACGGACTAGAATAGTACGGATAATAAATTAGCATTGGGCCCTGATATGTTAGCAGAAATGGAGGCCACTATTAAGAAGGTTCACCAAAATTTAAAGACGGCGTAGGATAGGCAAAAGGTGTACACAGGTAAGATGAGGACTCATAGAGAATTCCAGATGGGGGATCATGTGTATTTTAAGGTTAAACTCCGAGATCACTTTACAATGGAAAGGTTGTGCCAAGTTGGTACCTCGGTATTGTGGACCCTTTCAGATTTTGGAACGGATTGGGCCCGTCACATATAAGCTAGCACTTCCAGGCCACATCCAAGACCACAATGTATTTCATGTATCCTTATTAAAAAAATGCATTTACGACCCTCGACATATTATTAACTGGGAAAGCATTCCGGTAACGATAAAATAAAAGCAATATGTTAAGAATTGTTGTTATAGGAATTTTTCTGGCAGTAGATTATGAATGTGCACGCAGAACTCGAGGGAGAATTTCTCGCTGAGCCTCTTCGTATCCTCGATCGGAGAGAAACTACCTTGTAGAGGCTAGCCATCATCCAAGTTAAAGTGTAGTGGAAGCACTTTGGCTTAGATGAGGCTACTTGGGAAGAAGAGGAAGCCATGCAAAAAGCTTATCTTTCACTGTTTACATAGAGGAAGAACACAAGGGACGGTGTTCCTCTCGAGGGGAGGGAGCTATAACATACAACGATACATCATAAATTGTTTTACCAGGTTTAATTATCATTGTTAATTTTATTTTGTTTTTATTCAAATTATTAAAACTACTGGGCTGAAAAGCCAGAACAAATGTTGTTAATTCTTAATTAAAATATTATGGATCAGTTTGTTGAAATACTGGAGAAACAGTTGAATTAACTCCTGAGAATAGTTACAACTATTCCTCCACCCTTTTCCTTTAAGAGGAAAAAGGGCAAAGCCCTGGGGGGTTGGAGGAACTCGATTGTGTTGAATTATTCCTTGAGCTGGGCAAGACTTAACTAGTGGGAAAGAAAATTGTGATAACAGTTGTGGGGTACAAGACTTGAGGATGAACAGAGTCCTGAAACCCAAGGTGCCCAATTGTTCATCACTGTCAGAGGTGGAAGAGCTCGGAGGGGGAATCTGGACGCAATGGCCAGTTTCGAGGTTGGGTGGAGGGACCTTCCAAAAACAAAAGGTTACATGCAATAATAAGGAAACAGATAAGTGTTATCACCAAATCAATCAATATTAGTAGAAGAAATAAAATTTTACTATTATTGCCGAAAAGTGCATTGAAAGACTAGCAAAGGTAATTAACATTTATTGATTTATGGACACAGTAGGGAATTCTATTTTGATTTTATATTAGCAGATATTTACTCATAGTTTAAATATGCTAAGGAAGTGAATATACTAGCTCACTGTTTTTTTCATTAGACAATTTAATGGTCAATTTCTGAAGAACATGCTAAGCTACAAATGTAAACCAATATTCTTTTCTAGTCTTTCAGTAAATTTTCTATAACACTGAAATTGCATCCCATGGACGAAAACTAATACCCCCACAAAATATACATATCAGTTCTCAAACTACATTTTTGTAATCTTTCTTTACTTTTATCAGAAGGAAATTTAATAAGAAAATATAAACGATAACCACCCTTACAGTTGACATTACTTATAACAACAACCAAGGGTTTATGAGTTCCTGGACGAGTTCTAGAAGCAATTCATCAAGAAACAAGTACCCAGGAGATGTTGAACCTAAATATCTGAATCCTTAATGAGGAATTACATTAAACAGAAATGATACAGAAAGAAAAATATGAGTACGAGAAACCAGCATTCAAGGCCATAGTATAATTTCACGGTTGAACTGGAAGTATACAAAAACTTTAAAATCTTTCATTTTAAACTGATAAGAAATACAACTGTAATTTCATAAATCAAGTTATCCAAAGTCAAGTTACAGCAACAAATTCCATACATCAATGTAAGCATAGATAAATATACTGAATTCATACCAAGAAATGCCCGGTTAACCTCGACAGAAGTAACATAAACAAATATTGAACGAGTTCTAGAACTGTATTGGCATTTCTAAAGCCAACAATCCCAAAAAGATAATTTAATACATTCTTTATCGAAAAACCCAGGTTTCAGCCATAGTCTTAAACCCTAACTATAAAATAGTCCTTGAAATCTCTATCATGGAAACATTGGGCCGAGGAGCTCAAGCATAAGACAAATCGAAATCCCAGACCCACCTGGAAAACTCAATAACAAAGCACAATTTAATAAAAATGCAACATCCCAAAGACCGCATGTCGAACGAGGGTTTTAAGCAAGCATCAGTGGGCTTACCTACACAAGAAAAGCCAATGGCTAAGACCGAAAACATGCAAGTCTAAGACTATTATATGAAAATTGTTAAGGCAGAGTGGGTTACCTTAGTAGGAGCTAGACATCCCTCAGAGAGGAAATCGAACCTGCAAATACATCAGGCAACTTCAGCGAAAACAACAATGGAGAAAGACTTTAAATGGCTACTTGAAACTGAATCGTTGCTTACTTTTTTTGCCGAAGAATCGATCCGCTCCACCGTGGTCTTTAAATCCATGCTGAGGACATCACACATGTTCCAGAGTGGCCCAGGAACTCGTCAGGCATGCTCTCAAACCACCACTATGCATCTAGCTCCCATAGAAGATTTGTAATGAAGAATTACTAAGGTAGTAGAGCCAAGAGCTGAGCCAAACAAGGAGCAAATGAACCTCCCTCATCACCGGTAAAGACATTATACCTCCCCGCCAAACCTCAAGGATCGAAGTCATAGAACTTAATAGATCCAATGACGGATGGAAGGCAAGGTGTAAAACCTCAAGACCCTTCAAGGAGACTATAGTTATATGCATTAACGTCACACCGAATGACCAGCACGGTCATGGGGGATTCACTAGGGGAGCAATGTCATACAATGTGGGTTCATATTGGGAGATATATATTAAGGAAAAATGTCATAATATATTAAGCATATAATACGGGGTAAAAGGTTATTATATTGGTAAGTATAAAAATGGAGCTCAAAATTAATGAAAAAATATAAAGGGGTATGAAAAATGTTAATGAAAAATGGATACCTACAATATCTAGTGAAAGTAGAAGTTTTTTAATTAGGAAGGTGTATTGGGTTCAGATTGGTAGGGGGTTAAATAATGTGATTTTTAGAGGTATTTTCCAATATCTAGTCAAATTAAGGGTTTTGTTTAGTATGCCAAGAACGCACGTGATATGTCAGAGGCTCATTGAGTGAAGCCCCATTGAGGACGGTGGTGTACAAATATGCAGGGAGAGATCCTCGGGGCGCTCCCACCTTAAAGAGGAGTGGCATGCCTGAGGTCGAAAGGTTCGAGATAATTTATTATAGGTACAACATGGCAGCCCATGTGGAGTTCCAATGAGGAGGCCAAGTGAAACCACAATCGTTTCAAACTTAACCCTTTACTAGTCATCAATCAAACATTGCCATATCATTAATACTCTGTACAAGTTTAATATATGTCGAAGTCTCGATTGTCTAAGTTTAATACCTTTTATAAAGTTTAACACATAAAAAGTCTGGTTTGTATAAGGATAAGGTAGGATAAAGTCCAGTCCGGTCCACACTTTAGTAATTCACAGTTAATGTTCTAAGTAATTTTTTTTAATAATGTTTGTTAATATACATACATACATATATAT
>APFE031204166.1:0-16126 GCA_000404065.3 Pinus taeda | reverse complement strand
TAGAAAATCCCCATAACTATGCAGGCTCCATGTTATGTAGATTGTATGGAATTCCTAATAATACTAATTTCTTTATAGAATGGGTCCCTTTAATCGATGCATGTATCAATTGTCATATAATGAATTGGTCTACTATCCTATCCGATAACTTATCCACGACTATAACTATGTGCAAATGTCCTGCAAATGCTTGGATCCCACATTGTCTGTAACACAGTCCAACATCTATGTGTATTGCTCCAGCAGATCACATAATCTCTTGTCATTGTCAAACTTCATCTCGGCCTTAGTTCCTTCAACTGCTTCTTCAGGAACTTCTTGAAGGCTATCCTCTTCGATTTCTTCCACAATGTTGCCAGCAGAAGGTAGCGTGGGGTGATTTTTCTTGAAGACCAGTGAAGGCCATTTAGCGGTGCTCTAAGTAATCAAACAAGAGTCTGGATCGGTGATCCTCGTGAACCAGGTATTGTCGCTCCTTCTATTATCGGTGGCAGCCTCTGCTACCTTGACAGCAACGGGTGCATGGCATCCAGTCTGCGGGTAGTCATATGGGTCATGTTCCTGCATCCCAAGCAGGTGGTGCGAAGCTTGCCACCTGCGCCACCGCCTTCATATGGTCGTCGATCCTCCTCCTTCACCATGTGCAAGAAGATAATCTTATTCTAGGAGGAGACCTTAATTTCTCAATTAGATATTCTGAATCATGGGGCCATAATGCACAAATTGATTTTGTATCAGACTTCTTCAAAAATATATTGGAGGACCATGGCCTTATTGATATTCCATCTGCTAGACTACAACCCATGTAGAGGAACAAATGGACTAGGGAGGCTAGGCTGGCCAGAAGACTAGATAGCTTCCTCCTTAAAGAATGACTTCAGGGAATGGGGTGTAACTATAGGCAATGGGTTGGATCGAGGGGCTTATCTAATCACTCGCCCATATACCTTGAAATTAGTGGAGGGGTGAACAAGACAAAAGCGCCATATAAGTTCAATGTAACATGGTTAAAATATGTTGACTACATTAAGCTTGTTACTGATTACTCGAAGTCCCATCCTCCTGCCATAGGAGGGAACATAGCAGAAAGATTTGCCCACAATTTAAGAAATCTAAAGAAACTATCCAAAAGATGGGCTCACAACAAGAGACTGATGGATGATCAAACCTTTAGAATCGTTGAAGCTGAGATAGATTCTATGGAAGATGAGCATGGAAGGGCATATATATCTCCTGAGCATAAGGAGAGGCTCACTATGTTTGGTCTAAAATGCGGATGCAAATTAGAGTTCAATTAATGTTAACCCGGGAAGGTAAACTTAGAAGTACCACCTATAGGTCTAGAAAGATTTCTAATTTGTCTGAGATCTATTGGTTCTCTTACAAGAACAAATTCGACAAGATCTCTTACAATAACTAAACAAACTAGAGAGATTCCTAATTTGTTGGAGATCTTAAGGTTCCCTTACAAGAACACATGAATTTTAAGATTTCATCCAACAACTAAACAAACTAGAGATATTCCTAATTTGTCGGAGATATTATGGTTCCCTTACAAGAACACACGAATTTTAAGATTTCTTCCAACAACTAAACAAACTAGAGAGATTTCTAATTTTTCGGAGATCTTATGGTTCCCTTACAAGAACACATGAATTTTAAGATTTTTTCCAACAATTAGAATATCTAACAAGAACTTAAAAGCTAAAATGAAATAAAAACATAAATTAAATTATACCTAAAATAAGCATGCAAGTGAGGCTATGGGGGCCCTCCATAACTCCACAAGCACACCACTTCAAAGGAGACTCAAATGTAGAAGCAACAAAATCAAAGTATGATTCTTTATTTCAAAATCTCCATCATGATGAACAAACCAACTCTAAGATTACAAATGGAACTCTAATATTACAAATGGAACTCTAAATTACAAATGGAGGAGATTGTACTCTCATTTATACAATGGGATGAGATAACAAACTCATAATGATGATCCACTAATCTCTCTTTATTTCCATACATCTCTCAATCATCCAGACACAACCCCCTTTTGCCCTTGATCTTCTCCATGAGATCATGATCTTCTCCATGAGGCTTATCTTATCAAATTCAAATTTGATCATTCAAGGCCACGTAAAGGTGTCTTGGAAGATTCCTTTGTACCTACACATGTCACAAAACAATCCACTTTCCATAAATGAAGTAAAATATATTATTATCTAATATCTAATCCAGAATTTCTCTTAAAAATGCTTGAAAATAAATAATATTTGGAAGATATAAATGAGACCCATAAATGATGAACAATTGGGAAAATGAAGTGACATGGTAGTGAATAATGAGTGATATAATGGAAGCATAGGTGAAAAATGTATTGTAATGAGTGATATTTGTATGACATTTAGAAGCCCAACACACTACCCTGGTAGCGCAAAGGGACACAATTATAAAAGTCAAAGAAGAATCATGGAGGTTACGAAGTAGAGCCATTTGGATACTAGAAGGTGATGATAACATAAAATTCTACCATAAGTTCACCAATGGATGAAAAGAAATCAATACCATTTGGAATTTGAATAATGAATAGGGCATCAGAGTAATTTCCTTTCAGCACTTAGCCTCCCTCGGTACATCTCATTTCAAGCAGCTCTACAACCCCCCCCAACTGCATCGCTGGCTGAAATCATCATAGTGACACAATTGTTTCCCCAGTTTGTTGATCAGCAGGATGTTGTGGATATCAATAAGGATGTTACATTGCAGGAGCTTGAAGCCACTCTGAAATGGTTCAAGAAAGACAAGAGCCCTAGACCAAATGGATGGACAGTCGAGTTCTATATTCATTTTTTTCGAAATCCTTGGAGAAGACCTTCTCAAGGTCATTGAAGAATGTAGAATCTCTGGGCGAATGTACAAGGCCTTCAACTCCACCTTCATTGCACTCATCCCAAAATCTTACAACCCTGGCTCCTTCGATGACTTTCGTCTCATCTCCCTCTGTAATTTTATTTATAAGATCATAGCCAAAATCATAGCAAATCACCTCTGTCCCATTCTATCCTCCCACATTTCCTCTGAACAATTTTCTTTCCTTCAGGTTCAACAGATTCATGAAGCTGTAGGAACTGCTCAGGAGGTCTTACAATCCATTCAGATGAAGAAATTGAAAGGTATGATACTCAAAGTAGATTTCTCCAAATCTTTTGATCGTGCTAGCTGGTTATATATTAGAATTCTCTTAACTCATCTCAATTTCCCCTTAGAGTTCATAAATTGGATTATGTGTTGCATAACAAATACATATTTTTGTGTCCTTATTAATGGATCAACATCCCCATTTTTTCACTCGGAAAGGTGCCTCAGGCAAGGATGCCCTCTCGCCCCTCTATTTTTTTTTCTCATCATGGAGGGACTTAGCAGAATCATCTTAGAATACCACAGGATGTGGAGATTATAGGGAATCAGGATCATAGATAATTTCATACTGACCCATCTTCTCTTTGTTTATGATGTACTTCTCTTCCTTAATGGAGGCATTGGGGACCTGACAATATGCAAAACGTCATGTCCATTTTAAGAATAGCAACGGGAATGGAGATCAACACCATAAAGTCCACCATCACTGCTTCAATCTGCTCACCGCAAGAAATATAGTATGATCTCAACAGATTCCCATTCACTCTCCAAAATTTGGATGATGGTATTAGATATCTGGAATACAGGTTAAAGCCTCATTGTTACAAGATTTCTAATATGGCTAGTCTCCAAGCTCGAGAGAAGACTAAACATTTGGCACCATTAATATCTCTCCAGAGCGGGATGTTTAGTCCTTATAAAAGTCATTCTCAAAGCCACACACGTATATTGTATGTCCATAGCATGGATTCCTAGGAGTATACTCACCAGAATTCAAAATATCTACTGCAGATTCCTTTGGAAAGGCAAACAGACACGAAGAATTTTTTCCTGGGTTAGATGGGAGTTACTTGCTCTACCAAAGAAATGGGGAGGTTGGGGAATTAAGAGACAGGACCATTTTTCAACTACTCTGGTTGCTAAGTTGGGATGGCAGTTGATCACCTCATGCAATATATGGACAAGGGTGGCCTATTCAAAATACATCTTCCCCCACAATATGATGGATTGGATCAGACAACCCAATTGGAACAAGACTGGGATATTTATCATCTAGAGAGCATTAATCAACTCCTAGCCTCTCATCTGAGATGGGATCACCTGGATAATACATTCCGGCTCATTGGTACGCATTGCTTTGGATCCCTGGATTGGCAGTGGTAACTCACAAAGGCTTCCATGGGAATTAACCCTTCTACTCAACAATTTTGGCTTCATATACATTAATCAGATTGTGGATCCAGAGCACACTACTCTTTTCCAACAAGCATGGAAGACTGCTCATTGTCTACATCTCCCACAGATCTGGCATCACTATTGGAATGATTATATCTCTGCTATGACTGAATCACACGTTGGGATCACAGAGGGGGGAGATGAGCTAGTTTGGGCCCAAGAAAAACATGTCAAATACTCACCCAAGGAAGGATATCTATGTATTATGTGGACCATCGACCACTGATTGCTAAGAATTTTTGGAGCCAGCTGTGGAAACTAAAATCACCCCAAAAACGTGGTTGTTCATGTGGACAGTGCTCAGGAACAAGGCCCCCACTGGGGACAATCTTAATAAGAGAGATTTTCATGGTCCATCTTGGTGTTGCTTATGCAAGAATAGCTCAAAATCCATTGACCACCTCTTTCTATTTTTCCTGATCGTTGTGGACCTGTAGAATACAACCCTCATTGCCATAAAAATCCATATTCGATGGCAAGGCTCATCTGTAAAGGACGTCTGGCTAGCCTGGTGGACATTGGTTGTCCCGAAGAAAGCCATAAATCTACCCCTCCTATTTTGTTGGGCTATCTAGATATCTCGGAACCAATATATTTTCCAGGACATCATCCCTAATTAGCACTCTATCTTTGCTCGAACTTTGGCCACCTATTATATCATCCCTAATGATGATGCTACTCCTCCCACCAGAAATATAGTAACTAAGGCCATCAACTGAGACTATCCTTAGGCTTATTTCGACAGGTCTTCCTAGGATGGAGGGTGTGGGGGGGGGTGGCTATTCTATACCTCTTTGATACACATTTCTTTAAAATTTAAATGGGTTTGGGAAGGGGCACAAAAAACTATGCTGAGATCATTACCCTTAGATATCTCCTTCATTTCGCTGTGGAAAAACATTGCAAGAATATCCAAATTTTTGGGGACTCAAAGAATATTATCAACTAGATAAACAATACATCTATTTGTCATGCATATACTCTGAGACCTATTCTGGAAGAGGCACACAGATTCATTGCACATTTTGATCACTTTGTTTGTCGCCACATATATAGGGAATGCAACCAGATTTTTGATCAGCTATCCAAGGAAGCTGCGAACCAACCGCATGGTACGTGGATGATACAGGAGCAGAGGGACGATGATCATTATCAATACTACCATCGCCCATACATGGACTATAGAGCATAATTGAGCCCGGAGGGGCTTGTATTTACATGGTTCTACTTTTGTTGCATAATTTATTAGTACATATGTATATCTCGGTTATATTAGGTATATATATTAGCTAATAAAAAATTGTACTCCCTGCATGGAGTTTTTTTTTTTTTTGAAATTTTTGAAAAATTGTTCTCGCTGCGTGGAGCCACATAGACCTATGATATATTTTTTGATGGGCGAATAGCCTCACTATGTAGCATATGTGACTCAACATCTACAATATGTAATTTTCTTACTATCAATGAAAATTACGATTTTTCCTTGGGGAAAAAAATAAACATTAAATATGGTATAAGTATATATATATATATATATAATATATATTATATATATATATATATATATAATATATATAAATAAGCATTTAAATGTTATAATATTATTTTGCTTTGGTATAATATATAAAATATATATTATAATATATAATAATCATATGTTCTGTCATGTTTTTCAACATATGAGGCATTTATATATGGAATTGGGGCATGCAATTTATTTAATCTTCGATTCGTTCGTGGTTGGTGGGTTTTACAATTGGTGTTTGGAAATTGTTGAAGCTAGCCTCAACTCATTGAGTAGCCTAGCCTTGCCTAAATATTCAACGCTCAATGGGGAAACAACACCCCCTGCAGCTAGAATACTTCTTTTTCCTGACAGGTCTTCAACTTTAGCTTTGTCTACAACATGAGGAGGATGATATCATATGCCCCCTTTTCCATTTATTTCCATTTTATTGGTATTTTTCTCTTGTAGGATTATCAACCTTCCAACTTCCTTGGGATTCATCGCCTCTATCTCTCTTTAGTCCCTTCCATGCTTCGGTCTCTAGCCTCATGGCTTCTCTACTCATGCCCCATATTGGTCTCTTGAATCCATCTGAGTCAACCCACATATCTCTCAGAATTATCTCAGATCGCCTCTCCTCCTTTTTTCTGTGCTCTCTCACCCCCACTGGGCTCCAAAGGTGATTCTTTTCTTGACCCTCTATGGCTTGAAGTTTACATCTCTCATGCTTTAAACATCTTGCCTTTGTTGGTCCAAGATGTCAGTTTCACATGATGATTATTCCTCTAGCTGCATCCCCCCATCTATATCCCGACAATATGGAGCCTCTTTGGCACTTATCTAGCTCCTTCACTCCTCTCCTTGGAGTCTAATTTTTCTAGCCTCTCAAATCTCGTTTCCATGTCATGCTAGTGGAGCTCGAGTGCATAGAGGGGTTGCTTACTACCAAGGGAGGGCCCACAGGGGAAATGTGAGAATGCATCATCGCTTGGAGGATACAACCATCAAATATTGAGACCTCACCCTAGGTTTTATACAGGAAGAACTGACCCATGTTTAGGGAGAGGGATCTACTCAAAGGCCTCATCTCTCGTACATAGAAGTTCTTTTAGAGCTGGCGAATTGGGTTCCTGATACTGGTCACACTCAGGGTAGGTACAACAAATACATGCAAATAGTCAAACTATAGTGGCACATGAAATTCTTACTAGGTTGAGTTTTTTTGGATCACCAAGAGCACCGAACAAATACTCTTCACTCTTTCAAACACCTGCATTGGCATATAAAGGACCTAGATCGTAGAATGGAGTGTATAGAGTATCATCTTTGAATCCTAGCCCGATCTAGGGGAATAGCTAAGGATGACAAAGATCCATCCAGGTTGTTTCTATTGGATCAAACCCGTCTTCCTAATAGTATATCATGATTTTTTTATATTGGTATTTTGTTTTTGTTTTTGATTTTTTCCTTTAGCTAGTTATCCCTTAACTATGTTACGAAAGTTTATTCTTGGTGATGTTCAAGTGTCTACTGTGAGAAACTGACCTTAGAAATGCAATGTTTCTATGTAATTTCTAGATTTGCAAGTAATACTATTCACTCCATCTATATATATACATATATAAACTGTGGATATAGAAATATGTAAACATTAAATAATGAGTATTGTTATATTATTTATAAACATTATTTATATAATTTAATTTATTTATTTTTTATAAAATATTTTATATAAACATTAAATTGTATTTTATTAATATTGAATTTAAATTAAATTTAAATTATTATAAAAGTATTATAATAAATTGATATAATATTTTAATTCTATATAAATATTTTTTTTTTCACAAGTATAATATTGTATATTTCATATGAAGAATATACATACACTTTTAATACTATTAATATTGTTGACATTCATCATATTATTTGTGAGAATTGAAGCTAGGTGGAGTGAATTCCATTGTTTCCTTCAACCTACCCTAATTAGCAATGATATGCAAACTTTATTATTAAATATTATATATAGGTTTTAACCTCGTGTGTGGTGTGTGTGATATATATTATAAATAAATTAATTTAAACCATATTATTAATATTGAAGTTTACAAATATATATATTGAAGTAATAAAATATTAATATTAATGTTAATACATTTAACATTATAAAATACAATTTAATGAAAAAAAAAAAATAAAAAAAAAATAAAAAAATAAATAAAAAAAATAAAAAATTAAATGCAATATTATATAAATCAAATATAATCATTTAAATAACAATTATTCTAATGCAATAACAATTATATAAAACAATATAATGCATTTGGAAACTTGTGTGGAGAGAGAGAGTGGGAGAGGGGTGTAAAGAAAGAGTGGGTGGGAGGGTGTGGGTTGTGGAGAGAGAGTGGGCAGGGAAGGGGGTGAGAGGGTGTAGAGAGAGTGTGTCTTGGTTCGCGTATGGTGAGATTGCTAAGAATTTGAGATATAAGCTTTGTATCTACATATTTATAGAAAGAACTTCTCTTAGCTTCAAGGATTATAAATTCTCTGGCCTCCCCTCTCACTTCTAGCCTATTATACACTAAGCTTATTACTCCCCAAACTCAGTCTTTTATTTTATTTTAAATTACATACAATATGTCAACCACATTCATTCTAAATACATAGATATAAAAGAAACCCAAACAATAAATGTTATACACAATCATCCATGCACATCAAATTTCCATTAATACATGAATAGATATCAAATTTTGTAAACATAAAAACATTAAACATATTTTTTTTATTATTGCAAAAAAAGATAAACATCAAATTTATAATCACTATAACAAGATTAAAAAAAACATTTTTTATTTTATTTTATTTTATAAATAATATTTAATTGTAAAACATTAAATTCATATTAAATTTAAGTATAAATAAAATGTATAATATAACGGTATAAATTTTAAATAAAATACAGTTTTTTAAATTCAAATTTTAATTACAATAGACCTATATTGTTTAAACATAATAGTTTTACTTACATTTATATAAATAATAAATATTTTATTTTGTCCCTAACAAATATAGGTTAGCTCAATCTAGTTTGCAATAGTTCATAAAGTTTTGAAGTGTATTACATTAACCATATCTATTTAATTAACATTTTTAAGGAAAATTTGATATATTATATATATATATATAACTTTTTAAAAATATATATATAATTTAAATAACAAATATTTTATTAATATTGAATTTAAATTAAATTTAATTATTATAAAAAGTATTACAATAAATCAATTTAATTTTATGTAAACATTTTTTTTCACAAGTATAATGTTGTTTATTTCATATGAAGAATATATGTGTATTGTCAATATTGTCAACATCCATCATGTTATTTACAAGAATTGAAACTAGGTGAGGTGGATTCCATTCTTTCCTTCCAACCATTCAAAATAATCCTAATTAACAATGATATTATATAATATTATATTGATATTAAATTAAATCTAATTTAGTTTAAACAATGTTATTAAATATTGTAGCCCCAAGGGATAGCTCAATTGGTAGAGCCCTCCTTGCTAAGTACCCCCTTATTGGGAGGCCATGAGGTCAAATCTCTTCCATGCCCTTGGGTTTAGGCCACACACTGACCCCCAACCATGATTGCCTTAAAAAAAATTGTTTGTAAATATTGAAAATGTTATTAAATAATGAATTTACAATTAAATGCATATGATTATATCAATATTAATATTAATATTAATATTAATAAAAATATAATTGAACAATTAATAAAAATACAAATTAAAACTATTAAATATGAATTTACAATTAAATGCATATGATTATATCAATATTAATATTAATAAAAATATAATTGAACAATTAATAAAAATACAAATTAAAATTAAATACAAAAATATAAATGCATATCATACAAATTAAATATAATCATTTAAATACAATTACTTGCCTTAAAAAATGCTATTAAATATTAAATTTACAATTAAATGCATATGATTATATAAATATTAATATTAATAAAAATATTATTGAACAATTAATAAAAATACAAATTAAAATTAAATACAAAAATATAAATGCATATCATACCAATTAAATATAATTATTCAAATGCAAATCATACAATTATATAAATCAAATATAATCATTCCCCAAAGTGTGTGTGTGTCAAATATAATCAGTGCCCAAAGTGTGTGTGTGGGGAGATGCAATTCACATTCACTATAAATACAAACATTAAATAAAACTATAACAACAAACTTTATCATACACACTCATAAACGAAGTAAAAAATATCATCAATCATTAAACATTACATGAAAAGAATATAAATACACATCACTACACAAACAAAAACCATTTTAATGCATTTGAAAATTTAAAATGTGTAAAACATATATAGGAGAAGCAAAAACCTTTTTAATGCATTTATAATTCTTAAAATGTGTAAAGTATACATAGTATAATTAATTGAAATTGATTTAGGATCTCAAATTTCAAGTATATTTTATAATTTACATAGATGCACTATTAAATATTTTAACTTAAAATCTATGATGTTAACTACTTTTAAACATGACAAAAAAGAAAAATAAAAACTAAGAAATGGAAAAAGAGAAAGGATGCACAAACCCTTAAGAACAACCATGGTTTATTCTTAAGGGCATCGAGAAAGAGCCTTTTAGCCCTTTCAACAAAAAAAATATTTTTTTTATTATGTAATTTTCAAGAATAATTACACAATGAATAAATGTTAATTTCTTTTGAAAGTGATCTATGTCAATCATTTCACGTCTTTCACCATAAACAAAATAGACATATAAATGATTCTTAGGTTGTGACCATGCACATATATTAAAAACAAATATCTTTTAAAATTCAACAACAATTTAAGTGGACAAAAATATACATAGATTGCTCTACCAAAAATGCATAAATACAATGTAAATATCGATTCTTACCGTACCAACTACTTTCCTCAAACTCAAACTCAATCGTGGAAAAACCCTTCATAACACTCGGCCCCTGCGGGTCATCCACCTTCCATTGCCCTTATGGATCTCATCAATAAGCAGCACATCGTGAGGTTCAACTGCTCTGCCGAATCATTAAATCAAAACCCAATTCCTTTGTGAGAAAAACCTTAACAGGTACAGTGCATAATTTCGAACCCAAGATCTCCATTTATGGTACAGAAAATTTAGAATGAAAAGATTCCACGAATCTTACCACCATTTTTATACTGTCCACCAACATAACCATGCGGCATAATATAATTTTCACACAGTACAGGTCATGCAACTCTGCGTCATGTGAAATCTATGCGTCCTGTGCAACTGGTTACCAGGATTACCTCCTCTGGTATGCGACTAAATTCAGCCCGATATGCAGATTATCACGGCCGAATATCGAATTACCACCGCCGGAAATGCTACTTAACTGCCCGGGATATGCGGATTGTCGTCAATAGATATGCCAATTATATTTAAATACGCGACTTATCACATGATATGCGAGTTCCCACAAGATATTTGAATTATCGGCAGCCAATACGCGAATTGTCGTCTGATATGTGAATTATCAACAGTGGATAGGCGATTAGTCGTCCGATACGCGAATTATAACTTAAATAGGCAGATCATTACGCTGAAATGCGACTTATCACAGCCAGATATGCGCATTATTGAGAGAGATGTGGATTATATGCGTATCATTACGCTGGCATGCGACATGCCTTTGCCGTTTATGCGACAGATTTCAGCTGGAAATATGAGTAATCGCCGTGAATACGCCGATTATTTCTGGTTATGCGAACTATAACTACCATTATGCGAGTTATCGCCAACGATTACGCTAGTTATCATTTGATCCGCGAATTATCATTATATACGCGGATTATCAGTCGATAAGCGACTTATCGACATTGATTATACGATTTATCAGTGGATACGCAGATTATCAGAGCAAGATCTGCAGTTCATTATGCTGATACGTGAGTTGATGGGTGAGTTGTCTCTGCTGTTTACGCGATTGATGTGAGCTGGCGGGTAATCACTGTCGAATATGTCGGTTATCTTCTGGTTATCTTCTGGTTATGCGAGTTATTCCCGATCGCTGCCAGTTATGTGGGTTTATTTCCACTGATGCGAATTGCTCTGCCATTTATACGAGTGATCAAAGCATCGTAGACATGACTTCGTTTGGTTGCGCCGTCCCATCATAGTGGGAGACATAGGCAAAGTATGTTCTTGCTTCTGCGTTGGCTGAGCGAGAGGGTGAATCTGGCAATTCATGTGTGAGCCCCTGTTTTGTTCATCTCTAATAGGGCCGGGTGCACTACTACCTGTGGATTGATCGAATCCTCACATTCTTTATTCAGTTGAGATTCCTCCTCCATATGACTGGGTCAAATTAATTTTTCTTTCTCGTTTCCGTTAGATTACTCTCCTTTGATTTAACACTGTGAGAGTGATCATATATCCAAAATGCGCTTCTCCTCTGTCTTCATCCCATTGGAGCATCCACAAGAAGATGATTCAAACTTGCCACTACCAGAGTTCAATGGCATTTTTAAAACATTTCTAGAGAAAAATGACTAAAATATTTCTTCTTTCCATTCATGAAAAAAATAAATAAATTCAACTCTATTACTGTGAAGACTTTCATGACTTGCCAGACATTCAATAAATAAACATCACGATGGGCTCCAAACAATGCATTATTGTTATGAGAGTCCCCAAACATTTAAGAAAACTTTAAGAGGCTCTTTTAGACTTGCCAAGCTTTGAACTTGTTGCATGCCATTGGAAAATAAAGAAGAACTTGTTACATGCCATTGGGAAATAAAGAAAACTGTATTGAGTTGGACTACTCAGGGCTCTCTAAAATGGCCTTGGTCAAGAGCATGAATAGAGTTTGGAAGGTTGAGTGATTATGAAGGGAGATTACCATGAAAAAGGCCATAATTATGGAACAAGAACAGAGTTTGGAAGGTTGAGTGATTATGGAGGGAGATTACCATGAAAAAGGCCATAATTATGGAACAAGAACAGGGGACTATATGGAGTGAGAAGGGAAAGTGACCATCGGGGATTTATAAAAATTATACATCTTAAATATCACCAAAATTCTTTAAAAAATTTAAAGAATCCTTACCAATGCCAATATTATTACAAATATTCATACACTTTTATCAAAGCAAACAAAAATTATACATCTTAAATATCACCAAAATTCTTTAAAAAATTTAAAGAATCCTTACCAATGCCAATATTATTACAAATATTCATACACTTTTATCAAAGCAAACAAAATTGATACCAGACCAGACACTCATACAAGCATACATGACATGGAGCTCCAAGAAAAGATAAGACGGCCTAGCGCAATGCAAGTAGCCATGGAAGGAGGAGGAGGTTAGGGCAAGGATTAAAAAAAAATATCATTGGTTGGTTTCAATGGTCATGATTTTCTTGACTTCCAGCTCTGCAAAAAAACACTTCTCTTCACCGCCAGATCCGCAAACAAAGAGCACAATGTCAGTATGTTGTATCCTTCCAATTAAATTGTGTGTCACGTATATGTGAATGTTTAAAGTTCATCGTATGACATTATTGCAGATCTACTTTCCTTTTCACCTTTCTACGCAAATTATTATACTCAAACTTAGCCTATATTCACGACCGTTCAACACTCTATACACGTGGAAAGAATATGTTGGAAGCTTAGAGTGTATTTGTATTAACGCTTTATAAGGGAATGGAGGGGTGATCTTTTAGTCATTATTTTTTTTATGTGTATTAAGCTCACACTACTTAGAGGATGGGTGTGGTAGGATTATTGTTTAAGCTACCCGCGTGAGTACTTTTGCATTTTGCTTTTTCAATATAGTTTTATTACCTACGTTAAGTTTAATGTTTCTTTTTGCTTCTTTTTTTACCCTTTTATTATAGTTTTAGTACCTAAGGTTAAGGTGAATGACTCTAGTTAAGGTTATGATTCATCAATATGTTACTTTTTATGACCAATCCATTATATGTTTTAATTTCGGTTATGATTCATCAATATGTTAGTTTTTATGACCAATCCATTATATGTTTTAATAAAAAATCAAACATGGAAAAAAAATTGTGGTTTTATAACAAAATTATATATCATGAACATGAAATATTTTAAATGTTGTTTGATGGGAATTAAAAAAACATGTCTCTATGTCAACAATATCAGTCCAAGCTTATGGAATTGTTGATGGAGTGGCTTGATATTGATATCGTAATGGAACATATTTTATGGGTTGATATTTATAATGGATTGTAATTTGAGTTAACCATCTACATCATTTGCAATCTAGTGATCCATGAGAATATGAGATGATGGGTACAGGTTGTTACTCAAGCATGTGCACTGGTTCATGAAAAATAAAATTCACATTAAAAGAAGCTCAACTAACGTGTGTAGGGTATTAGCAGTTCCCACAATTGAATCCAGTAGGAAAGAAATTGCAACCACATCTAGATCAAGCCTACAATAATTAGAATCTTTATTGCTAGATAAAGAAATGTGACAAGGTCACCCGCTTGCAAAAATGAATAGGTTTTGATTACAAAATCCTTTGATCTTACTCGAGAACTTAAAAATGTTTCCTAATGCAAAATGATTTGAATGGAAAAACATACATGGAAATAGAGATCAATACATTAGCTAATTGGAAAAGTATGATCTATTTTGGATTTGGATGTTGAGGTAATCGAGTAGCCTCTAAACCAAATTGAAATATTCACAATAAAATGTAAGAAATCGACTCATTAACATCAAATATTAGATCACTTTCAACACAAAACTTGTGCTCTCAAGGAAATAAAATTTGTTGTAATGAAGAAGAAAACAACATAGGCAAGGGTAGATCAATTTGTTCTTGTGCATGGATGACTTGGATCCTTTAAAACAAATGTCGAATGGAAATCTTCTTTTGAAACTGATCAATGGAGGTCAAATGAATTTGTGCAAATGGGTTGAAAATTTGTTGAGATTTTTGTGGGCAATAATAAATTGAAGAACACACATATTTGGATGATGTAAATTTAGGGAGTTTCTTCGATGATTTACACAACAAATTCCTCTTCATTTTATTGACAGTATTATATAAATTCATTATCAAGTGAGTTGGACACTATGTCAAATCCTAACCTCTTCTAAGAACTTCGATCCACACTAGTTGCAAGAAAAGAAAAAAACAAGAGAATTTATAGTATTTCTTATGAAATTGAACGTCATTGTAATGATTACCATCATTGACCAAGAGTAAGTTCAGGATTGGTAATGGGGGTGTAGCCACTCATAAGGTGCCTTTAAGAATAAGACAATACATAGTTGGCTAGACTAAAGGAAGAGGATGTGAGAAAGTTCAATTGTTCCAAGAAGAGGAAAGAAAAAAGTTATCAAGAGGCAAAGAAAGTATACATTTGAAGAAAATAACTAAAATAAGAAACTCATGATACAAACCCTTGATTGAATTATATATAATTGAGCAAAGAAAGAGAAAAATAAGATATGAGCTATTTGATTATATGGACCATTGTGAATCTACAAAGAAGAAGTTTCAGTGTAGTAATGGGTCAACAAAGTGCCAAACCTATTTGAGTCAAGAGATGATGAATGATAGGATGTGGAACATGGAACAACTATAACAATTCCTAATCTATATGAGATATGAATATGGTGGAGGCAGGGTTGGGAGCTTGCATATGTTGAAAAAATATAACAATTGTGGAAGTCAAAGAGTGGAGACATGCAATATTTAGAATTGTAAATCCAACATGACCATGTCTTGATATTGATGAAATACTCTACTTCCACTTGCATAAATAATTTGGTATAACATTAGTTTGGAGTGTGGAAAATGAATATTATCAATTCACTAATAGAACTTCTATCTAAAGGTTAGATGGAATGCACTTGGATCAATGCTATACTTGAAGGAGGAGAGACTTTCTTACATAATTTGAAAATATCATGGTAGACGTGTGGTATGCATCCCTCACCAAATTTAATCAATAGAAAAGTTAAAACACATTTGATAGTGAAATTCAATGACGAGACATAATGTTATGAAACCAGCTCAAAAAAAGATAGAAAAGAGAGATCAACGCCTTAGAATTCAGCCTCTTCGAGGGGGCAACCTCCTTTACATTACACAAATGAACAATTCTTGGATGATTCAAATGAAAAACC
>APFE031204163.1:77260-89762 GCA_000404065.3 Pinus taeda | reverse complement strand
CCCCGCCAGGGGGGGGCTCCCAAAGGTCGCAGCCGCCCCCCCCTGGACCTCCCCTGCAGCGAATATTTTACGGGCGGCAACGCCATTTTGAACTGGGGTCCAATGTGGCGGTACTTTTGAATAGAGAAGATAATCAGGCTCCACACCCAACACTCTCCACGACTCGATTGACCACAACCATTTTCAGGTGGCTTGGGATTCCAGCCACTATGTCCCATTGATGTGGCCATGCCATTTGCAGCTAGTCAGGTAGATTCGGCTCATGTCTAGTTTGAAATAGATAAGGCAAACAACTTCATTGAGCACATCCAACATATCCTCCAGCAGGTCCATGACATTCTCGAGAAATCAAATGCCAAGTACAAGCAGTGACATGATCAACATTGGGTGCCACACAAGTTTTAGGTGGGCGACAAAGTCTGGTTGCATTTGCAAAAGGGACGCCTTACCGGAGCCTATCGAAAACTCAGACCACTCCAATATTATCCTTACACCATTACCAAGGCTATGGTAGACAATGCATTTGAGCTAAGCATTCCCCCATTCCTTGGCCTGCACCCAGTGTTCAATGTGGACCACTTTTGGCCATACTTTCCACCATTACTAGACACATCTGACATTGCAAAAGAGCTCACACCAATAGAGTTAAATCCAGATTAAATGGAACAAGCTGCAACTGATCGAATCATGGACAACAGATCAAGCACACTCACTAGAAGAAGATCCAATTGTATCGAGTTGTCAAAGGGCCAACTCCTTCACCAGGGCAAGTGGCTCACTAAGGACCAAGTTCAGTAGAAATTTCCTCATCTCATGGAGGAACTCAATGAAATGGGGACCATTGCTTCCTAAGGGGGGAGGAATGATCCAGGTGGATATTGGTGGCCACTCGCCAATTCCACTTGGACCCCCACCATTGTTTCTTTCAGTTTTTTACTTTCCTTAATTGTAGCACAATTCACTATTTTTAGTAGTTTTTCGCGTCCTAAACTTCCGGAGCCGTTTTGAGGACCTAAACGACATTTTTTTGGCAATCTACCGCCACCAATTTTTTGATAAAACCAATTTTTTTTCGTAGTCCTCGGAGATATATTTCCAATGGGGTATCATGCATGTCAAATGGAGATAATATGATCAATTCACGACCTTGGGAAGTTGGTTGTCTAACTAACCCTAACGGGGCCCATAAACTCTTGGTGTTACGTCTCCTCGGGTTAGGGTTTTGGTTGTTTAGGGTTTGCTCTTATTGTTCAATAATAAAAAGGCCCTTGAGACTTATTTTAAGGCAGTTCAGAGGCATGTAGCTACTACATCTCTTCTCAAGGATAAGCTACCATTTCCTGAGCTAGTTTATTTCCATTTCTATTATTAGGCATATTTCAGTATTTTACATTAATGAAATGAAGTATTATTTATGTTGCATCTCCGTATTTATGGTTATATATGTAATTTGTTGCATTATTGTTTAAATCCAGATCATTTGATCCCGATTTATGAAAAAATCATCACGAAAGCTAGGAGAAGACCCCTACTTGCCTCCCAAGCCATCTGACCCATTGCACTCATCTCCCTCCAGACCTATCTCACCTGCCATGCAACCAACAAGTGTCATAGACATTTTTGGGCACTTCAACCCCAATCATAAATGTCCATAAACTGAGGGCTCCTAAGTCCCTAAAAGTGTTGCTTCACTACCTAAAGGAACAAGGTTAGCTGATTACATCATCTCCCATAAGTTCTCCACTGAAAACTGCTCATAAATGGTCAAAAATGGACCATACTGAAAGCCCAGTATAGAGGGTGCGATGCATATCACCTTCCCAGTGTACAAGGTGCAATGCATACTAAATTTCTCCTCTGTAGGGTGCGATGGTCGGGAATGGAGAAATGGCAGGGACAAAATGTGAGGTGGAAGATCATGGAATCCTCCAAAAGCTTCCCCTCTGACACTTGCCTCTCTGTTTTCGACCAGGGATGAGTAAGAGATCATCATTCTCCAAGTGGAAGCAGGAACTATCAGAAATAGGACACTAATCAAGATCCCAGAAGATGACTCACCTCCCTATAATCATCTATATATGGATCCCTCATCACAGAGATCCAGAGGCTAGAATTTTGTATCTTATAGAGAAGTGTTGTTGGTTTTCTGGGGTAATTTCATAGTGTTGGTTGATCTAAGCTTTACTTGAGGTGAAGAAGGGCTTTCTTGCTGGAGGATGATGCTGGGTCAGAACATATGGTTGTAATCCTCTTGCTACTTTTCATCTTAATAAAGCTATTCAAGTTTTCCTCCATATTCTTGTATGTTTCACTATATATGCATTTGTATAGTTAACACACATCTGGTCCTGCGTTATTTATGAATATAGATCTTTGTTCTTCGATAGTAGTATGTTGCTGTGATTCCACAGGTGCTCTTTGAAGCTGGGCAGACAAAGTAGAAGTGGCAAAGCTCTATTAGGAAGGAGAGGAAATCAAACACAAGACTAAGGTTGGTCTCCTTTGTTCACTCCTATCTATTTTCATAAAGGAAAGCGAAAGTAGACTTTACTTGTTTGTTTCTAAGATAGCCACCAATCTTAGTGGGAATAGCAGCATCTGAGTGGACACTATTCCTGGTAACAACAAGGATTAGCATTTATGTTTTTACAAAAATATAAAAAGAAAAGGGTTTTTATATTTATTCATGTACACAACAATTAAGTGCTTAATTAGATCAGGCTTCATGATTAGGTTAGTTAAGATTTCACATGTGTTAAATTAGAGTTCTTTTAAAAGCAAGGTATATTAACATATAACTAGATGAGTTATGTGTTTTGTAGGTATCTATTTCAGTCTTTCATTACTACATTAAGTAGCATTTCAATTCTCTCAATTAGGGTAAATATCTCCTCTCTCAATTGGTAATTAAACTTCTTCTAAATCAATAGAAGGCTGGTTTGAGAAGCCCTAGTGGTCTATTGCCCTAGCTCAGCAGTGACAAAGAGTGTACCCATTACATCTATTTGTGTATAAAACACTTTCACCTCCAAGTTTGAATGAACCCCGGGTTGATGAAGTAAAGTTGGTAGCCCTGGGAGTTGCAATATCCTTGCTGCAATACTATTGCTCATCACTTTTTAGCGTCATTGCCGGGGACGTGTTTGAGTAGATGTGATTTATGCTTTCTTTCTTCCATTTCTTATCTCTTTCATTATGCTATTAGTTCTATTTTGCAAAGTAGTTTTTTTCCCAAGGGAAAATTGTAACTTTCCATTAATTTGAAAAACTACATGTAGTAGATGCCATTGGCATATGCATTTTGTTGGTCGTAGCCTTCAAGTAGAAATAAAAAATAAAGTATGTTCGAAACCATTTCAAAAAATATTGGTTCTGTACATATATTATCACGTAGGGTATACTGATAAGTCTTATAACATAAATATAAATATATACATAAACATCAACAATAGCTGAGCTATAAACTGTTAATAATAAACAAAATAAATTAGGGCCTGTCCACCCTAGGATATGCCCTATCAATGTAGGGCAAGTGATAGTATTGATATTGTTCATCTCCAATCTGTTCATGTATCAACCACAAGCCTCTGGGATGTGTCGTAGCCTCCTTGGATAATTTTTCAGCAGCCAAGTTATGTTCCCTGTAAGTATGTTGACAAGTAACAGAGTTAAATTGGGCTTTTAAAATCTGAATTTCATCCAATATGTTCCTAAGTCTATGCACATGGGATGTATTAATGTTATTGAACCAATTTATTATGATTTTAGAGTCACCAAAAATCTGTAATTGATTGCATGAATGAGCCAGTGCAAAATGCAATAGATGTGTGAGGGAGAACAGTTCAACAAAATTGTTTGTTCCCACTCCTAACCCCATTTGTATTTTGTAATGGCGAAGTTCAGATAGATGGAGTAAAATTCCCCCTCCACACCCCTGAGCTTGGGCTGTGCCATCGAAATAAGCCCATGGAGTAGAGAAATCAAATATTTCAAGAGATATAATATGGTTTATAGGAGTGTGATCCTCGTCTGGTAGTTCATGAAAGGCAACAATGATTTTTGCAGTGATATGTGGCCATTTAGCCTCTTTTCCCTTGAAGATAATCCCATTTCTTGTTAGCCAAATTGACTAGAATACAAGGAGTGGTAGACAATGAGTTTTTGTGTCGTTTCTCTCAACTCTCCAGAGTTCCCATGCTTTAGATACAAATTGGCCATGCCATCTGATAGGTTTGGAAAGCATATCTAGGACTTGTATCCACAACTAAGCAGTCATCGGGCAATGTAGGAACAAATGATCTTGGTTTCCTCAACTTGTTTACAAAGCATGCACAGCTCGGGTCGCAATAATCTTGATGTAAAAGGTTTTCTCCAGTTGGGGTCTTGTTCCAGATCACATTCCACATGAATAACTTCGTTCTTGGCAACGCTTTGAGCTTCCAAAGCTTTCCCCACTAGTCCAAAAGTAATAGTGGTCTATGCATGGAGTGGATGATGGTATAACTGACTTTTGGGGAGTATAAGTCATGATTAGTCGGTGTCTAGATGAGTTCGTCGATACCTTCTTTGATACAAACATGGGATTTAGTCAAGGCAGTGACATAATTTTACTAGTCTCGCTGCGATTATTCGGGGATACCTAATTGCACTGTTGATAGCCAAACTTGCTAAAAAATGGAACTGTTCTCCAGATCAACCACTTGTGCAATTGCCTTGATATTCCTATGATTGAGAAATAGAATAAGGCCAGGAGCTAATTGAAACATATTCCCACCTCCTGTCCAGGGGTCCATACCTATGCGCACCATTGAGCCATCATTGATTCGCCACACTAACCCATTTCTGATAGTAGGAAAGGTGTGTAAAATTTCTCTCCTAATCATTGATCTCCCAGTTCGTGACCAAGAGGGTAAACGAATCCAATCCATAAGGTGATGAGGCCATATATATTTATGATAAGAGACTTTAGTCCAGAGGTTTTTTCATGTGAGCAAGATCCATTCCATCTTGGCAGCAAGTGCATATGTGGAGGCAGACAAGTCCTTCAGTCTGCATCCACACCATTTCTTGGGTAGAGGAATATGCTTCTATCCCACCTAGGCAAATGGTTTTCCCTCCTTATATTCGTTCCAAAGGAATCCGCAACAAATATTTTTCAACTTTAACCATGAGCCAGATCTAGTCAACAATCCTGTAGCAATGAGGTTTAATCCAGAACCCCATATATTTGGGGCCATCCTCCAGATGATGGCTCTAAAAAGGAAATTTTTGATGAGAATACCTTGCTTCATGAAGAGATGCATGAGAGAGAGTAATGGTAGATTTTGTGTGGTTTGATTCCATACCATTTGCCTTGGCAAAGAGTGTGAGTAGTTCATAGAAGGTGGAGGTGTTCCTTATGCTTCTGTTGAGGAAAATGAGCACATCGTCTATGAAGAGCAGATTATTGAGGAAGAATTGGTCATATATTTTGAGACCTTGTAGTCACCCATCCTACTTGGTTGATGCAATGAGTCTATTGAGGCCTTCCATGACAATGATAAAGAGGAGCAGAGAGAGTGGGCATCCTTGTCGAAGACCCCGCTAAGTATGAAAGAAGTGTGTTGTTGAGCCATTTATGAGTACGCTGAAAGAGGATGTGGTGATGCAACACTTTATCCAATCGATGAAAGGAGGGGGAAAGCCCAGGTGCGTAAGAATCATTTTAATGTAGAACCACATGACCCGGTCGAAAGCTTTAGCAAGGTCAATCTTAAGGATGGCCCCTTTTAGATTTTTAGTTTTCAGGGAGTGAAGGGCTTCCTACACAGGGGCAATAGCCTCATGAATTTTTTAGTTTTGGAGGAAAGAAAATTGCTTAGGGGATATGTGACCGGAAAGAATGGGCTTGAGGCAATTAGATATGATCTTGTAGAGGCAGTTATAGAGAAAAATGGGCTGGAAATAATTGAAAGATGAGGGGGAGTTGGATTTGGAGATAAGTGCAATGAAAATGGCATTGATGGCCTCATACATACACCCGGATGTCCTGCATTCCTCCACCACCTTGAGTAGGTACCATACAATGGTCTTATAAAAACTGAGGTAAAATTAAATGGTCCAGCCATCAGGCCCTAAAATTTTGTGTTTTTCAAACCATTTTAAAGTGATTTCCAGTTCCCCTTGAGAGATAGGGGAGATGAGTTCCTCAGCCTCATCTGGGTCAAAAAACCTGGGAAAGTGTCCTGTAATCTAAATGATTTTAGCTAGAGAAGCACTAGGAGGGGACTTGAAGAGTTTTTGAAAGTGATTGTCTCCAAGATGGGACAACTGATTAAAGGAACTTTCCATACCCTTATCCTCCATGGGAATATTCCAAATAGTATTGCTAACTTCTTTTCTAGCAAAATTTTGAAATAATTTTGTGTTCTCATCTCTTGCTTTTAACCATACAACCTGACTCCGGAGCCGCCAGGTTTCTTGCCTCTCCCTCAATATTTTTGTCCGCTGTTCTTCCAACTCAATGAGGTGGGACTTAGCCTCTACCGAAGTGAAACCCCAACCCTGTTCATCCAGTAAATTTTCCAAAGTATGTTCAATAGTGCCGAGGGATTGTTCGTCCCAGACTCTTTTTTCCTTAGCCCATAAAATGGATAGTCTCTTAATCTCAATGATATTGGCACAAAAGCCTTTTGCCAAGGTTCTCCCTGAGGTTGGAGGGTTTGTTAACCAAAATCCAGTGACCAATTGAATATATGAGGGGTTTGATATCCAAGTAGAGTTGAATTTAAAAGGTGTCCTTGGTTTCTGAGAGGGGCCAACAATCTCCATGAAAATGGGGGAGTAGTCTGATATACTACCAGAGCCAACCCATTTTCTGTATAGGGATATTTTGTGCATTAGGGTATCCTTGATGAGGAAACGGTTCAGGTGCCTGGCCAGGGTAGCCTCCCTAATTCTGCGGTTGCACCATGTGGGATGAGGCTTAACCATCAGAATGCCTATCAAATGATGTTGTTCTAGTAGCTACTCCATACATCCGAAAGAGGATCCACCTGAGAATTTTTCCCCCAAGATTCCCCAAATCCAATGGAGAAGTTTAGATCACCACCCAAAATAATATTATCCGAATTGGTAATGGAGAGATATAGGAGATAGTTCCAGAAAGCCTCTCTCAAGGACCATATATATTGACAATCCAAATATCCATGCCCAAGTCCGAGGAGAAAATATCCATGTCGATGAATCTAGCACGACCCTAGGAGGCCTTGAGATGAATAGTGTGAGGGTTAAATCCCAGGGCAAATCCACCTAATCGACCCATGACATTGAGAGACTGGAAGGTCCATCCTGGTTTTAGAGATTGAAGCGCACGAGAAATATGGTCAGCCAACCCCAGGGTTGCTTGTAGAAAGATAATGTCTACAAGCTCAGATTCAAAGAGTTGTCTAAGGGCTAGCTTTTTGGGAGAGCTAGCCAGACCCTGACAGTTAAAGGAGAGCCACTTCATGGGGGAGAGTTTGGAAGGATATTTAGTGCTCTAAGTACCCAATCAAGAGATGATTGTTTTCCTGAAGCCACTTCTACCTCAGCCGATAGAATAACCTTTGACATATGGGATTTACACCCTTTGGTGGATTTGGGAGTGTAGGAGGGGGAGGTTAGGCCCAACCCAGAGGAAACAAAGCACACAGGAGGGTGAGGGAAATGGGGACGAAGGTTGTAAGGGTGTAGGGGTTCAAGGATGGACGATGGGGCAATAGGAGAGGAATGATCCGAGGGAGGGAAGGAGGGAGGAGTAGTCGAGATAACAAGAAGGTGTGAGACGAGGGGGCAAGGGATGGAGAGTGAAGTGAAATCCAGAAGAGATGCAGATACATAATGCATATGTAGTGCAAAACATGTAAGAGTAGATTCAAAAACAGAGTTAGGGAGAGAAGGAGTTTCTAGGATGGTTGGTAGGGAGGATCCAAAACAAAGCTAAGGCAAAATTTTGGAGGGTGGTTGTAGCCGCTACAACACTTGGTGACACACTAATACAACTCCAACTCTCTGAATGGACCTTGTTTGTGAAAAGCAAGTCTAACACCTCCGGAAGTATTGTTCAATTTTCTGTTCATCTTGGTTTCCACAATTGCTTGATTGTAAGATGTAGCATCTACCAAGCTCTTGGTCGGTCGACACACATTCCAAGCCAAGAAAACACAGTTGTTTCGATTGGGCATGAGGGGTACATTGGTGCACAAGCCATATGGTTGTCAGAGTTTTATTTTCATCTATGGTGTCGCTCTACTGCCAGCAAGTCTGGACAGTACCTCGATAAAGTCACACAGGAACACAAGCATCGCTCTGCTACCAGCGAGCCTGGTCAGTACCTCAACGGAGTTACTTGCATCACCTCTCTGTGTAGGAAACCTTTCTCTTCTTTCGCCTTATTCATTTTTCATTTTTTTGAAGTTTTTCACGTTTTCATTTTCGTAACTATGAATAACACTTATTCATTTCAGAGGCAGAAGAGGGATCCTGACTGATTGAGAGAAAAAGAGGTTGTTTCTTCAGAGAAGTAGTTTATGTATACCTCTGACGTGCTTGTTAAGGTTTCCCCCTCACCTTAATCTACTTGACTGAGCTGACAAGGATTAACCCAAAAACAACCGACTAGAGTAGGTGACACTAGTTAGCATGCAAGCGTTGTGTTTTCACCAAGGTTCACTTCGAACAATACGTATTTTCCATTGCTGTATCATGGACTGAAGATAACAAGTTCTTCATTCAGAAGCAAGACAATAGATAACCAAGTATTGATAACTGCACATGTCCTCTTGTACTTTACCTAGCTAGTTTCAAGAGTCCATACGATTTCATGCAAAACTAACCTACGGATGTAAACAAACAAACAAACAACAACAACAAAAAACAAAAGAAGAAGTAAATTCATAATGAAGTGAGAAAGAAAACAAGCAGGCAAGCAAGCAAATGAATAAAGTAAAAAGTAAACATCCATGCAAGCAAACAAACCAAAAGAAAACACTACTCCTACTCCTAAGCTAACTGTGCATGAGTTTGCTCACGTGCAGTTATACTTCCAATGCAGCCACCAATGCATTGGTTGACCCATATTGGTGAAGGTATGGTTCATGAACAACATAGTTGTGTGAACCATCAAACAAGAAAGATATAACAATGAAGACAGACACACTCCGAGTTTAAATGCGTCCACAAAACATAAGTGAGTGCAAGTGCATGGCATGCAGTCCATCGACTTACCATGATTTTGTACGACACTGCGTGTAGCTGTTAAGCATATTCATACTCTTCACTGTTACATGCAAGAAAATGAAAGAAACAAAGACAACTTGCATCGTGCATGTGTGTTTACTGTGTAAGATTCATCCAATGCATGAGCGATGGGATCATGTAGTTTGAATGGAGGAAGCATGATTTGTGTGTGAGATTGATCTTAATGCATACAAATGAGTGATGAGGAGACTTGGGCATTTTAACAATTTCCTGATCGGAAGTGAAATGAACCTCAAGACAGCTTTGGCTTGACATAACCATCAACTCTGGTTGAAGTGCCTTGATAGCCTGAGGGTTTCGACTTCGTCGACACATAGATCATCATAAATAGGTGGATCTGAAATATCAATAGTGATAAAATTATCATCATCATCAAATATAAGGGTAAATAGATTATGAAAACTACGATAAGAGAAATCAATGATTTCATCAGCATCCTATGATCTGATGAATCAAACAGAGGGGTATATGAGAAGCGGAAAAATTCACCCTCTATGTTTCTGGAAAAGGTAGATGAAAAATCTAGTGGATTTTCAAAGAATGAATTTTCCTCTTCATTGTCAGATGATGGACTGAAATCTGATGCATTCTACGAATGATCAATAATGAGTGCATCCATAGATAGAGATATACATGCGAAATCAAGGATGTTAGAATCACCAAAGATGTCAGGGAAAAATGGAGGAGGCGTGGACAAAAGGGAATCATCCTTTGCTGCGGGTTGATGCTCACGCTCTTAGTCATACTCTTCGCGAATGACAACGCAGGTTGGTTGTGCAATACCAACTCCATCGATAGCTTGATCCTCATTCACAACAAGTGTAGAGTCTAGAATGGAAGAACACAAGATAGTGCAATCTGGAGGATCAATAGAACACGAAGACGAAGGTTGAGGTAAGACATGCATGTGACAACCCATGGGATTTGCAACCAAATCTACGCGAAAATTGAGGGAAGTGATGTTGGGAGGATGTGACAGTTGAAAGGATGTGTGTGCATGTTCTCCCACATCACTCTACATTGTGGAGTTGTTTGATGAGGGGACGACAGACAGTCACTTGTGACAACGATCGTGTCCCTCTGTGATTGCATAGCTCCATCACCGAAGTATGCTGAGCGAGGCTTGAGCTTGAACTTCTTTTTAGGATTGACATATTTGGTAAGGAAATATTCAAATCTATCCATGAGATACTGGAATATCATCTAACTTTTCGGAGCTTGAAACTGCAACACACATAAGTGGTCCCAAAAATACACAGGCGATTCTTGTGGGTCTTCCATTATTCTAACAATTTTTGGTCAAGAGGTTATGGATCAAAATGATGGAAAGTAAATTCAATGAGATCATAGAATTAATCAAGTGAGTGCACGTTCTCGGGTGGAGGATTGTAGCACCACCGTTTTGGGGATTCGTGAAGTGTGTATGCAAGCAGTAGGCTGGCCTCTTCATCAGAGCATTCATCTACATTATCAAGAATTGCAAATGAGTCTTGTAAGTATGCAGGCCAAGCCACTTTTCCTTCACCATCATACGTGAATTTGGACAAGAGATTAGAAAACTCCCTCGTGATCTTGAGAGGTTCGGCATGCGAAAAACATTGCGAAGGGATGAATGTGAAAGTATCCATGATAGATATGCGAAGATTCAGGATGATAGGACACAACTTCTCATCTGGTGTCCACCTAAATGGTAGTAGGTGCTTCCACGTCATCCTCTAAATTGGAAAATCCAAATCCACATCCTTATTTATTGACATAGATACCTTGTCTTCAAGTTTGTAGAGTTTCCTATAATGAACTTCATCAATGCATAAGAGAACTTCTTGCTATGCTTTTTTACCTTTCCACGAGTAATTTCCCCATGATGGTTATGACTTGAGAGTATAGGCCAATGGTTTGCATGTGATGAATCTCTCTTGTACAAGTGCTTCTAGTGTTGGGGATTTTTTTCTTAGTTGTTCCCAAATTTCATTGTATCATGAGATAGACCTTCTCTCCATCCTACACTCTCCCTCTTCTTGGTGTATCTCCTCGTGAATTTCCAAGCGAACATTGGAAACATAGATCAAACGAGAGTGCTTTCTAATAGGTTGCATATTGCACTCTCGAGCAAGGGAGAATGAACCCCACTCAGTGAACCTTGCATCTCAAAGGATGGTGAACTCAAGGAATACTAAGATAGGACAAGGGATAAAGAAATAGAGAACAAGGGTTAAAAGTGAATAAGGCAAGAAAAACCAACCTACAACGACTAACGGGACTAGGATACTCAAAGAAAACAATGAACCACCAAGGAGTTTCCTAAAGGGTCTTTATTTTGACCATCTCGATGAAAACATAAGTAATGGAAACCATCAACCAACCTCAAGGAAAGATAGAGGAAGTGAGATTGAAAGGCTTGCATTTTAAATGAAGTGTAAGGGACCTAAAATTAAGCAAAACAATGCACCTAGAGGTGACCCAAATATAATAACTATAAAAAGAAACAAAACAGTGAGACAAGGACCAAAGCTAGAGCTCCAAAGAAAACAAAATCAACAAAAATAGAGCTAGGGAGAAGAAGACATCGAAACCAATCCCCTGGAGAAATCTTTGTCACTGTGACCTGAGATATGTTGATTAAAGATGAATAACTCTTTGATGAAATAAAGTAGAGAATTGTATCCAAAAATCCACGCTGCTTATCTTAATCCTAGACTTCCTCCCGAGCCAATTTCTTAGCCTAAATTTGCAACACATCAAATAAATCACCTCAAACATTCCCTCAACGCAAACAAAAAGTTGGTTTGGCTTTAAGAGCTAGATACAAGGGGAGTAATCATTCTAAATTGCAAAATATTTCCTTTCTCCCATCTCCCAACAATTATTACTTGCCATGCCTCTCTCCACCTTCATTACCGTGATTGCAAATCCATCACTATTTGTACTAGCTTTAGAGGAATGAAGCACTGACGTGGCCACCAAACCATCCAAACACTAACCACATTGGATCCAATCATTAATATGTTTGGATGAATTAACATCTAGATTGTTTTCCAAATGTATGGGTGGTTATGGCCATGATCTCCACTCACTATCACATCTTTAAACATTAGCATGGCTATATGTCACCCATATAGGAAAATCTATTATAAAATTATTTAATATTGATGAATTAATTATTTAATTATCTTTCCATTTGAATTTTCTAAAATGTACTAGTTAGTATAAATTATATATAATA
>APFE031204163.1:37388-62088 GCA_000404065.3 Pinus taeda | reverse complement strand
CAAGTGCAATCAACATTTCAAAGAACCTAGTCATGCATTCAAAGACCAAGCACATACCGATCAAGTATCATTTTCTCCAGGAACAAGTGCTGGGACAAAAGGTCAAATTGGATTACGTTCCCTTCAAGGAACAAGTTGTTGATATTTTCACCAAACCACTACCCAGGGAGACATTTGAATACCTCAGACAGAAATTGGGGGTAGTTGATGCATCATCTTGTTGTTGAAACCTATCTGTTTCAGAGAAATATGGTTGTACGCGAGTTGCATGAGGAGGGTCCGCGTACATACATCGTTTTATGCAGATACAGTCGCGTATATGATGGTTTGAAGGAAATCAGTGGGGACAAACTCTAGTTTAAGAGAGTCTGATATGGGTCTGACAGAGACCATCTGGCACAGGTTCAGGGGGAGGAGATAAACTTCTGATAATGCATTGTTGGCATTACATTAGAAGCTTTTGGTTCGAGTACACAAGCTGTTTTGGGTTCAGGTGGATTAGCTGCAGAAGGAGAACAGAAGGAAAACATGGTTGCTAATCTATAGAGTGATTGACAGATGCTGCTGATATCAGTTATTAGTGACTTTCATAAGTCTTGCTATTTCGTCTCTATGTCATGTATATCGTTTATTGTCAAGGTCATGTAACGACCTATTTTGGTTTCCCCACTATTCCTGGGATGAATGATGTAATGTACTTGGTTGTCTTATGTAAATTTCTGGTGTATCCCCACTTGGTTGGGTGATGGATGTATGTATAGAGTCTGTTGGTGATAGGAAGGTCTTTTATGATGTATAAGTCATGGTTCTTCTTGAAGAACATCTTTTTGCAGATCTTGCCTACAAGTTAGGGGGAGCTTGGTTAGCACAACAGAGCAGAGATTTCAGCATGTATTCAGGGGGAGCACAACCCTTTGCCCTTGATGACAAAGGGGGAGAATGACTTTGAGGATCTTGGGGTTACCATCAAGTCCAAAGGGGGAGATTGTTGGCAGTATGGCACAGGTTTGGCGCTATGGCATAGGTGTTGTCCTTGATGGCAACTCACTCTGGTGACAGATCTCAGTTCAGGCACTCAGGAAGAAGAAAAAGATATATACGCAGGTTCACCTTGACGAAGCCGCGTATACACGCGGGTTAGACGTTCGGAAGTCGCATATGCGTATACACGCACTTTCACGCAAGAAAAAGCGCGTACATGTGGGAGAACTTATTTTTTGTCCGTGGTATTTAGTCCTTGGTATTTAGACCTATGGTTTTTGGGCCATGGTATCTCGTTAGAAGTGTTGATCCCAAGTATTGAGTCCATGGTATTGATTTGTTATGGTTTAGGACCGTGGTATTGTGAAAGGCCTAAGACTATAAAAGAGGAAGGAGATCATTTGGAAAAGTATAATTTGAATTAATTGAATATATGATAAAGTGCTAGATCTGGAATACTGGGGATTGGGTTATGGTGCAGATCTGGATCTGAATGAAGGAGGAACCTGAGCGCAAGGAGAAGGATAAGTTATATTGAAGGGTCAAAATCTTAAGGCTTGAATAATAGTATCTTTGAATGATTTTGATCTGTTATATGTGGCGCATGCTTGATCTATAAATCTGGAAATCTGGGTTAACTAATGTCTAAATGATTGGAAGAGTGAATTATCCTTTATAGATCTATACGCAGGTTCAGTGAAGTGAACGCGCGTATACACGCTGGATCTGTGACTAAAAACAGCGTATACGCAGGTTGGTCCAAACACAGAAGTGTATGCACGCAGGTTTCTAGTTATTAAAGTAGCATACATCTCTTAAATTGTGTTCTAGCTACTTCTATTTATTGCTGCAGTGTTCTGGGTTCAAAATTTGGTGTGTGGTTACTGTTACTGTGTTCTGGGTATAGCTGTTAGAGAAGTGTCTATTTCATTCAGTGTTAATTGGTGAAAAAGGAGATTGTTTGATACATAAATTCTTGATGATTGATTGATGTTCATGGATCCAGTCTGAAAATTTATGAAACGTGGTCCCTGGAAGCAAAGAGAAGGTTGTAGCCTTCTATAGGTAGTAGCCTGTGTACTAGTATCCTAGCTAGTAGAAGAGCTAAGGGGGTTGTAGCTCCCTTCCAAGAAAAGCTGGAGAACGAGAGAGGGTTGTAGCTCTCTGCAGGTAGTAGCCTGCGTATTGGTAAAGGACTGCACCAATACAGAAACATTGTAAAAAGAAGTTTTTAAATAAAGGAAGATAGAGACGAATTGCAGCAGGTGGTTTTCACCCACATTAGGTTTCCACCTTATATCTTGTGTTCTTGTGTGTGGTTGTCTTTTGCTCTGTTTCACTGTTTCTGGTTACTGTTTATTTGATTCTGATACATAGATTAATGATTAACATTTGTAAGATAAATTAAATTATAAGTCTGCATGGTATACGCGGGTTTCCTTATCTGTAGTTGCGTATATACACGGTTTTCACTAACTGAAGTAGCGTATATGATCTGGGTTTGAAAAAGAAAATAATTGACTTGATAATACTGATTCACCCCCCCCCCTCTCAGTATTATTTTTAACAGTTGGCCACCTAGATAGTTGGACCCGATATTCACCCCGAGGCTGATTCCACTCAAAAATTTCGCAGAGGCCACTGATCTCTCCCGCTCAGCTGACTAAATAAATTGCGTAGACAGGCTGGATAGACACCAAGTGCCCATCCTTATCTCCCTCAGAAAATTGTGCAGTTTTCCTAGCCAGTCATCATGACAGTTGATTAACAGTTCATCTCAGAAATTATGCAGTGTTTATGTGCAGGCCTTCCACTATTCATCAACTCAACTTAGCTCAGAAATTGTGCAGATATGATCAGCAGACTGACCTCTCGGCCTTAGTGCAGTTTTCCTTGCTAGCAGACCAACCTCTCAGCCTTAGTACAGTTTTCCTTGCCAGCAACCCCTAGCAGTAGATTGCCAATTCCCTCCATGAATTGTGCAGTTTCTGTTTCCATTGACTCCAGCAAACAACTGGTAGTTCCCTCTAGGAATTGTGCATTTTTGGCTACCACTGACCCTAGCAGCCAACTAGCAGATCCCTTTGGGAATTGCGCAGTTTTTTCTACAAGTCTCGTAGGCAATTCCCCAAAAAAACTACGCAATCCCTGCTTACTGACCCTTCATGCACCTCGGCCCATTCCTTTAGAAAATTACGCAAATCTAGTTGTCCATCCCTGCTGCCCATTCGTTCTGAAAATTGCACAGAGCATGCTTACCTTGCCTTTCAACAGCCTAGACTATTCCTCCCAAAATTTGTGCAATTTTGCCTCCGAGCCGAGCTAGACCTTGTAGATAGTCATTGTTGACTCAGATTTCCTGTCTCCATCACTCAATGACCCTTGTGCAGTTTTCATCAGCAGTGCCCGAAGCCATTAACTCGCATTGCAGCGTTGTTGCCTCTCCCAGTCACCTGCATGATAATATGTCATGGTAGACTAGGAGGTTTTGGATTTGATATTGTCTCATCATGAGTGACTACAGGTACATGTACACCAACAAACATGACAAGATGACGAATGGGATGAACAAATGGAGCACATGCAGAAGGATAGATTCACCAATGAAGGAACAAACGAAGTATGCGAAGTAGACAAACGTGACGAACATGCACTTTCACAAACAGATGAGCCTGTCAAGCCTTTTAGCATGCAAGCAAGGAACAACATGCTAAAGCTTCATCAAGTGAACCAAGGACCATTAAAGACTCCACACACTTCTCCATGCATAGGTGAAGCTATGATACACCATGAAGACATCAATCACCCAACAACACTATATTTTGACATGCACCCCAACAACATGAATGTACTAGAATTGTCATGTCAAGTCAAGTCAAGTCATGTCATGAGTCATGTTGCCTACATCTCCACTATGGGCTTGTTGTCAATCATTGTGATGTAACGTGGAAGTCCAAGAGACCCACTTGTTGAAAAAAGAGTCATGTAAGTCGAAAAGTCATGGAAGTCAAACGGTCATGAGGGTAGTTGAACAACCGCAAGGGTTAGTTTCACCCTTGCCTATAAATACCCCCTCATTTTTACATGCAAAGTACTTTTCACGTCAGCTCCTCCCACATAGCCAAGAGAGTCGGTAATCTTTTCTTTGAGGAGTAAGTAGTGGCTCCAATGCCCTACACTCGGGGTTAGTGATGTATGGTGTAACGACGTGTCTTGGAACTTTTGCTTAGTTCAAAAGCTTGCTAACATGCCAACACATTTTCACACATGTGTTGTATATGTTGTAAGACCGATCTTTAACACTTGTAATGCATGTTGCTTTAACCTATGTTCTACAGCCAAACTGCTTCATTTGTTGTAATGCATAACCTATTAATGGAAATGTGTTATATATGATGTTAATGTTGTCTCGCCTATGTAGATTGATCTTTCAGACATCAGACAAACCTTTCACATGAAGCTTGTTGTAACAACTGTTGCACTCGTTCGGATTGATCTATGAGTGATGTACGTGTTATCTTACCTTGTATTTTGTGACTGTGGCATCCATGTGGACTGCTCCGCCAGAAGTTGTGCATGTCCTGTTGTGTTGTGTGTTCCTAGCAGTGTTGGGACTACTCCCAATCAACCTGGAACTCACTTTCACCCTCTCCCTCGCCAGTGAAAGAACCATTGACACAAGTGACACTTACACTCACCAGGCACACGGACCTCACTTATCGAAGACAAAGTGAACCACTCTCCTATGCTGACAAGCAATAGTTGAGGCAAATCCTTAAGACAATGGCAACCAAGCCATCATATCGGATGGGAGTCTCACACCAAATGGTGTGAGGTCTAGTTGGGACTTCATACCAGGGTGATCCCCTAAATGTTGTCGGGTCTAGCACTGTCAACATAGAAGGAGGGCAACCAATTGTACATGGCTGAAATTCCCCTCACCCTCACTCATCAATCATCTGGTCAAGGTAGTAACTCACACTCCATCTCACGTGACTCTGCAGTTGGTTACTCCTCACCTCCCAGAATTGAACACAAGATTTCATATCAACACCTTCGCTCCATCCAACCCGTCACTCGCCAGTTTGAAAAAGTAGTCAGACTAATCCCAGACATACAACATCTTCCACACACATCTAGGACGCCAAAAGCCACTCCTATAGGAGTTGTTGTATCATCGATGGAAGAAAGAGTCCTTGCCCCGCTTGAAGGTCTAGAGGAAGCTATTGAAGATGGAGAGGGACCTCCAATCTTCCTTGAAGACAAACAAGCTACTCTTGTGATCTTGGGATCGAACTCCGGTATAGGAGGTGGAGGGGAAGGAAATGAAGGAGGTGGAGGTGGAGACAAACCAACAGAATCAGATCCGAAACCATTAGACTCTGAAGGAGAGGAAGAGGATGAAGAAGACGAAGAGATGGCTGACCCAAGTCTTGAATGGATGACTCGGGGATCATTGACTCTCCCAACTGTTTTGCACAAGATACCAAAGCGAGCAGAGAGAATGTGCATCAAGTTCAACCCTGACAATGCGATGAAGGCATAAGACCACTTAGACAACTTCTATCTATAGTTGTAGACCCTTGAGGTACGTTATGATGACGTAGCATGTAGATTGTTCCCATGTACCTTGGATGACTATGCAGTTGCTTGGTATCACAACCTTCCACCCAACTCCATACAAAACTGGGGCTCTTTCAAACGTATGTTCCTCGAAAATTTTGTTAATGACAAGATCCTAGCCATGCTTCTCAAGGAGTTGGGAAGCCTCAGGATGGAGGGAAAAGAGAAAGTGAAAGACTTCAATCAGAGGTTTACACATATTTTGAACAAATTTGTAATAGACACTAAACCTCATGACTCCATCACTGTTGACTATTACACGTCTGCACTGTCGACCACCATTGTGCAGTTTGTCAAGCGACCTCCGAAGCCAACACTTTTAGAAAGATATGAAGAGGCTATTGTTGTTAAAAAAGACATGCGCGTAATTGGAGTCATCAAGGGATGAAATATCAACAAAAGACTCCAAGGGTGCGAGCCCGAAGCACTGACGAGCAAGTGTAGAGATAAGGAAACAATAGAAAATGGACACATTCGAAAGTAGCCATCTCCCAATCAGAGATAGGAAAGTTGTTCATCAACTAGCTCATCAAGCAACAACTGGTTCGCTTCCAAATTTGTGAAGAAGCTTGTGTTCCAACTCGATCAATGTGCTGATCCTAATTTATTTTCTTTCCACGAAGAGTTCCACCCCGAGAACTCTTGTTCAGATTGGAAGCGAGTCGTTACCTCTGTCTGTAGTCATACACTCGTTGCGGAAGGCGATGTACAGGAGCAACCAGAAGACACTGATGATAGCCAAGAGGTTGCACTTGATGAAACACCAAGTTCTTGGCATGTGATGAATGCGTATCAGTGCTTGCAAGTAATCTCGAAGACAAACACTGAGAAGCAACCCCAAAAGCAAAATGATCATTACAATCTTAGGAGTAAAGGGGCTCCCCCTACACTTGGGGAAATGAAAGATAAAGTGAGACAACTGATAAAGAAGGTCGATCCACCAGTTGTCTCAAAGCAACAAACACCAAGCAAGTTTGGGAAGACAACAGCTGATAAGAGTACATCCATGAGCAACAAGTTTCAAAAGACTCTGTTGGACAGCTTGAACATTTATTCCACCCCTGACACCTTGGTGAGTCTACCACCTCTGGACTACAACATAGTTGATGACATGAAGAACACTAGGGTAAACATTAGTTTTTTCGAGTTAGCCAAAGTCCAGAGTCAACGAGATATCCTGCTACGTGTGTTGGGACAAACAACAACTAACACCACAGCCTCTACCAGCAAGGGAGCAATCACACCTCCCAGATCACTATCTACTATTCTCAATACACTTTGGATGGAAGAAGAAAACTCTAGTTGCCCCCTATTCTTGCTTTCATTTGAAGTTTTCAACTACAATGTTCACATCTGCTTGGTTGATTCTGGCGCGGCAGCCAACGTCATGTCGCTCTCCATTACTAAGAAGATCAATGCACGATGGATTGAAACATCCGCGAGAACCATCCAACTTGATAGAACCTCAGTACCAACCATTGGTGAGCTTCGAGATGTGATCATCCGACTATCCCATGACGGTCGAGTCCACCAATCCATCAACATATTTTTTGTGGACATATCGGAAGCATATGGCCTACTTCTCAGCACAGACTGGTCCAGCAAGCTAGTTGGATATTTTGCTATAGACTGGTCTCACATGTGGCTTTCGTACAAGGGTAGATGCAACCAAATCTAGGTGTTATCTGTGAGGTATATGAAACACAATGTCACTCCCCTTAATAGTGATAATGAATTGTTGGCCTTCACAAAACTCATGTTTGGCAACTGCCTCCTAGAAAAGACATTGGAGTGTTATCCTCCATGGCCAGCTCCAACCTCATCAGACAAGCAGTTGTGACTCCTTCCTCACCCAACTGATGGTAATGGAACTTGTGCAGTTGTAGCAACAATACTAGCACGCCAAATGGTCTATGTACATATAAGTTGTGGACCATGAGTCTTGAAAAATTGGGAACACATGATGGCTCAAGGACCAAGTGTAACTCAGTCATCCAAAACAATTGATAATGCATGATTTCGAGATTTTTGAAGTTCGAAGGCACCAGAAATGATGCCGAGTATGAAGCACTCATGCTGAAAACACAAAGGAGCAACACTAAAAATGAACAAAGCAACCAGGGAATCTACCACAATTCGAAGATGGCCAATCTTAGTAAAAGATACACACTACAACAACCGCAAATCATTGACTGCTTGATCAAACAGTATCGGGATGGGTCTGCATGAGTAAATGATGACTTGAGTACACGCCACACACGAACAATCCATCATGAGATTCCAGGTAAAAGAGGAGACAAACCATTGCAACAAAGAATGGGTAACACATACATGTTGTTTGCACTCCTTTCACTGAAAATATTGACCAACATTTAAATGTTTGGATTACTTGCAAAGTTTGTCATCATACTTGGTTTTCTAATTTAAATCTTGCATGAAAGAAATCTAGGAAAATCCGCTTACGCATTGACTTTGGAACTTGAACCCTTCCCAGAATAAAAAAAACTACCTCGTGCCATCATCCGAGCCCATGTTGCACACAGTACCTGAAACAATGTTGTTGTCTTCACTTGAAGGTATTCTAGAATGCCACTAGGTCTCGGTAGCAGAGACCGGTGGACTTCCAATGATCTATGAGAAGCTTGGCCCACACACGTATCATTTGTAATCACTGCGAAGGAGGATTGACAACCTTCCTGCCAATGGCCAAGATCTCAAGAATTATTTTCAATAGGTCAGGCCACACCCATGCCATGTACATAGTCTGCTTGCTGCTTGTTGTTTCACTTGGTTTGTTTTGCTTATTATCTTTGTTTTTGCTTTGTTTGATTTTGCTTAATATTTTTGTTCACGTTCGTTTTGTTTGTTTGATATATTACCATTTTTGTTTATGGAAATAAGTGTTGCCAACTACTATGTCCTGGTTTTTGAATAGAGTATGTCGCTGAAATTTGAGGAAAGTCGTGACACTGCAGCACTTGGCCAGACTTGTTTCTGCCTTCTCCATGCTTGGTTGTAACCTTCAACCGATGAAGTCTTGATGGAAAATATGAACTGTCTGCAAGGGAAGTTTTGGTCCAACCATGAACCTATGTCCACACTGGGAAGCCCCATGCCTATACTCAACCTTCTGCTCTGTGTGTTCAAGCTCATCCAACTAGTTGAAACGAAGAAGGGGAAATCTAAACAAAAAAACCTATGTCAAAGGTATTATATGCTTCTTTGATCCCTCTTCTACCCCAAAAATAAATAAGTGCCTATGCACAGTCCTCTTGAAAAATATAAAGGTGAAAGAAGAGAAAGGCTTCCCGCATAGAGAGGTGAAGCATGCAACTCCACTGGGGTACTGACCAGGCTCACTGGTAGTGGAGCGATGTGTGTGTTCCTGTGTGACTCCCAAAGTACTGTCCAGGCCTGCTGACAGCGGAGCAACAATAGAGATGAAAACTCATACTCTGAAAATCTTCAATTCACGAGCTAAACTACCCTTCCTGAATTCGAAACACTAAGATTCAAGCTGAACTTTTGATTGTGTTTGACTGAGTTGGCAAAGGGTGAACCACGTATGTCCATAGAGTAAGTGGGGAAATGAAGTAACCCATAAAACAATTCAATACTCCCCGAAATACCAAGGCCCTGTGTAAGAAATGAATAGAAACAGAGAAGTTGGAGTTCTACCAGTGTGTCGCCAAGTGTTGTAGTGGCTACAACCACCCTCCAAAATTTTTGCCTGCACCAATTTCGGAGCCTCCCTTGAAGAGTTTCACTTGATGAATGCACACACTCGGGTTTGCTCCGTGAGCTCGTGTGAGTATTTACATCCACCTTGCTTGTTCATTGCATTCAAGTCTCTGCATGTTGATGTCTAAGTCATGCTTGCGACCATGTTCTAGCTATGCTCAAAGTCTTCACTTCGTATGTGCTTGTTGTGTTCTCTATGAAAGCATCTGTCGCACTCACACACAGAGTCACATTCACTATTGTGCAAGCATTGTCTTGATCAATGAATGACCAATAATGAGTGTTACGCTTGTCACTTACACCGTCGGTCAGTCTTGTTGAACATGTGTGTCTGGATGGTTTAGTCATTTCGTCGTCAAGTCATGCGAGCGTGTATTTGTATGATCACCTATGCATATTTTGATTTTTCACACACTTAGCCATTTTTTCTGAAGGTTCTGATTACCTGACTCCCCTCTGACAATCGAACCATCACCCTACCATTGACTCAATCGACTGTCAACCAGAACAACATAGAAACACCAAGCTAGTCTTTTCAAGTTGCAATGCCTGCAAGCAATTAAATCATCTCTCATGTTGGCCGCCTGGATAGTTGGACCTGGCAGTCACTGCGGGGCTGACTCCATTCAAAAAATGCATAGAGGCCACTAACCTCACCCACTCAATTGACTGAGGAAATTGCGTAGACAGGTCAGACAGACACCAAGTGCCCGTCCTTGTCTCCCTCAAAAAATTGAGCAATTTTTCCAACCAGTCATCCCAACAGTCGACCAACTGTTCATCTCAGAAATTACGCAGTGTTTATGTGTAGGCCTTTCGCCACCCATCAGTTAGATCAGCTCAGAAATTACACAGGGATGATCAGCAGACTGGCCTCCCGGCCTTAGTGCAATTTTCCTTGCCAGCAGCCATTACCAGCAGACTGTCAATTCCCTCCAGGAATTGCATAGTTTCTGCTACCAGTGACTCCAGCAACCAACTGGAAGTTCCCTCTGGGAATTG
Source organism: Pinus taeda (assembly GCA_000404065.3). Taxonomy (NCBI): domain Eukaryota; kingdom Viridiplantae; phylum Streptophyta; class Pinopsida; order Pinales; family Pinaceae; genus Pinus; species Pinus taeda. The sequence goes on along the minus strand of APFE031204163.1, from coordinate 51,741 downwards.
CACAGTTTTAGCTACCATTTACCCCAACAGCCAATTAGCAATTCCCTCTGTGAATTGCACAGTTTTGTCTGCCAGTCTCTTGGGCAGTTCACCAGACAAACTGCACAATCTCGGCTTGCTGACCCTTCATGCAACTCGGCCCGTTCCTTTGGAAAATTACACAAATTTTCCTGTCCATCCCCACTGCTCATCCACTCTGAACAATGCACAGAGCATGCCTTCCTTGCCTTCCAACAACCCGTACTGTTCCTCCCAAAATTTGAGCAATTTTGCCTCCCAGTCAAATCAGACCTTGCAGACAGTCATTGTCAACTCAAATTGCTCATCTCCATCACTTAGCGACTCTTGTGTAGTTTTCATTAGTAGTGCCCGAAGCCATTATCTTGCATCACAGCATTTATGGCTTTCACGGTCACCTCCATCCGAAATGATCATGTGTCATGGTAGACTAGGAGGTTTTGGATTTAGTGTGGTCTCGTCATGAGTGACTACAGGTACAGGTACACCAACAAACATGACAAGATGACGAATGGGATGAACGAAGGGAGCACATGCAGAAGGAAAGGTTCACCAACAGACGAACAAATGAAGTATGTGAAGCAAACAGACACGAGGAACATGCACCTTTGCGAATAGATGAGCTTGTCAAGCCTTCCAACATGCAAGCAAGGAACAACATACTAAAGCTTCATCAAGCGGACCAAGGACCATCGAAGACTCCACGCACTTCACCATGCCGAGGTGAAGCTATGATACACCATGAAGACATCCATCACCCAGTAGCACTATAGCTCGACATGCACTCCAACAGCAACATGAATGTACTAGCATTGTCATGTCAAGTCATGTCGAGTCACGTCATGAGTCATGTCACCCACATCTCCACTGCGGGATTGTTTTCAATCAATTTTATGTAACGTGGAAGTCCAAGAGACCCACTTGTTGAAAAAAGAGTCATGTAAGTCGAAAATTCATGGAAGTCAAATGATCATGAGGGTAGACGAACAGCCACAAGGGTCAGTTTCACCCTTGGCTATAAATACCCCCTCATTTGTACATGCAAAGGACTTTTCACCTCAACTCCTCCCACATAGCCAAGAGAGTCTGTAATATTTTCTTTGAGGAGTAAATAGTGGCTCCAATGCCCCACACTTGGGGTTAGCGATGTATGGTGTAACGATGTGTCTTGGAACTTTCGCTTAATTCAAAACCCTGCTAATAGGCCAACACATTTTCACACATGCATTGTATTTGTTGTAAGACTGATCTTTAACACTTGTAATGCATGTTTCTTTAACCTGTGTTCTACATTTGAACTACTTCATTTGTTGTAATGCATAATCTATTAATGGAAATGTGTTGTATATGCTGTTAATGTTGTCTCGCTCGTGTAGACTGCTCTCCTAGACATCAGACAAACCTTTCACATGAAGCTTGTTGTAACAACCTTTGCACTCGTTCAGATTAATCCATGAGTGTTGTATGTGTTATCTTACCTTGTATGTTGTGGCTATTGCATCCGTGTGGATTGCTCTGCCGAAAGTTGTGCATGTCATGTTGTGTTATGCGTTCCTAGCAGTGTTGGGACTGCTCCCTATCGACCTGGAACTCACTCTCACTCTCACCCTCTCCCTCGACAATGAAAGAATCATTGACACAAGTGACACTTACACTCACCAGGGATGCGAACATCACTTCTTGGAGACACAACAAACAACTCTCCTGTGCTAACAAGCAAGAGTTGAGGCAAATCCTTAAGACAATGGAAACCGGGCCATCATACCAGTTGGGACTCCCACACCAAACGTGTGAGGTCTAGTTGGGACTTCATACCAGGGTGATCCCCTAAATGTTGGCGGGTCCAACACCGTCAACAAGTTTATAAAGGGAGAGGCTCATCATCAATGCAAAGTGGAGGTGATACTCGTAGGATTGTGATCATATTGATGAAATAGGATGGAAAGATTGCCTAAGAGGGGAGCAATGTAACTACTGTTGTTGAATAGGTGATTACTAGATTTAAAATTAGAGAGTGAGGGAGTAAGTTGGAATTCCATAGAATCCATAACATTGAGTCTTGTCCCAAGTAAGAGTTTTGTTCCAAAATAAAATCAGGAAGAGGTTAGTTTTAGGCCAATGTCTGAGATACTATAGCTTTTACCACATGCTACAATATTCTTTAGGATTATTAGGGCAAAGGAGGCTACACGCTTATGAGAGGTTGAGATTTCCTTGAGGTTATTGTCGTGGACAAATAAAATATAATCCTCCTTGAATAGGAAATTTTGATCAACTAGAATAGGAACTCAACTCTGACTAATTGGTACAATCTATCCAGTTGCACCACTAGGAAGAATGAGATGAGGGAGAGCCCCAATATTTAACAAAAGAGGTTAGTCCTTGGGAAAGAAAAGAATACTTGATAGGATTGAGATGATTTTTATGAGATTGTTTTGGCCATTAGTGCCAAGAATCCTCCTAGAATAACATGCTTTGACCATTTCTTACTTCCCAAAAGATACACTACCGTCCTCGATGAGATTTTGTGCTCCCATGAAACATTCAAAATATGTGAGCCTTTGATATTACCTATCAGTTAGAGTTGTAATTCCTAAATGTTTCAAGTGTATTTGTGTCTCCAGATATTACACTAGAGGAATTTTGGATTTATATCCATCTCTACCAATTTTTTGTTGTTGTATGCTTTACTAAGAGTTTTTGGATCTCTTGGTACAAATCCACCTTTAAGCTTTGGTTGGAAATGTTTCTCCCAAGCAATGAGAGTCCACATTTTTTCTCTCTTAGCAGCTCCTAAGAGGAAGCATCACTAAATATTTTGTATCTTGTTGAGAATGGCCTTTAGAGAAGCAAAAGTGGATAGGAGATAAATAGAAAAGGATTGAAGGATTGATTTGAGGAGAGTGAAGTGACCTACCAAATTTAATAAGAAAAAGGCCCAATAGGAAAAATGAGCTTCAAATTTTTGAAGAAGATTATCCCAAGTGATTTTGCTAAGAGAGTTGGTAGTGAGAGAGGCAACCAAATATTTGGTGAAAAGGGAGCTCTTTTGAAAACCAAGAGGCCAGAAAATGTGAGTTTGAATAACTAGTGGAGTGTTAAAGAAAATTATTTAGGATTTGGCTAGGCTAATGGAAGTTCTATATGCATTAGAGAATGTAATAAGGATGTGCTTTAAGGTTGTCACTTCCTTGATAGTGGGAGTTCCCATTAGAAAAGTGTCATACACAAATTGATGATGAGTGGAAGAATGAATTGAATATCCTAGAGGGAGACCTTCTAAGAGTCCATCTTGGAGGGAAACAAAGATTGGGTAATCGAGGCCTTCAACCATTGGGAGAAAAATATAAGGAGAGATGGCACTCCCGTTGCTAATGCCTCTTCAAGGAACAAAAGGGATGGAGGGAATTCCATTGAATAAGATGGCGAAGAAGGCTTTGGTGATGAGGGAAAGTATCTAACGAATCCATATTTCTTCGAATCCAAAGGCTATGAGTATATGAAAGATGAATTTCCAACTGAGGTTTTCAAAGGCTTTAGGCATGTCAAGCTTGATGAGCATACCAAGGGTTTTGTTGGATTTAAGAGAATGGATGTGTTCATGTGCAAGGATTACACTATCCATTAATTTCCTTCCTTCCACGTATCTAATTTGCTCCAGGGAAATGAGAGAGAGGATGATGGGCTTGAGTTTGTTGTGAATGACCTTGGAGATGATTTTGTATATGATGTCACAAAGGGAAATAGGCCAATAGTGATGAGGAGAGTTGGCTCTTGATAATTTGGGGATGAGGATGATGAATGTGACATCTAAGGTTGAGAGGATTGAGGGAGAGCACTTAGAATCTTATATTATTTTCCATATATCATGACACAAAATTGGCTAACAAACATGGTAAAAAATTATAGTTAGCTCATCAAGACCTGGAGAATTTCCTTTAGGCATGGCCACTATTGCAATTTCCACTCGTTGCATGGTCAAAATAGGTCATTCTACCCTTTTGTGACAACTTTGGGTATGTATTATGTAATCATTTTGTAAGGTAATTTATTCCAGGGGTAGAGTTTCAGGCCTGGAGGAGAATCCTAGGCAAAGTTTTTGGGCTAGAGGAGAAAACACAGAGGTAGGGATTTTGGGCCGGAGGATTTTTTTTTATGTTAGTAAGCCCAACCCCGATCTTAATAGGCTAAACAAAATTTAGTTGTTGCACGTAAGCCTTTAATTTCTGCATCTAGTTTTTAAACAAGGTATACCAGATTTAAGTTAGAATTTGGCCTTAAGTTTACATTTATAGAGTGTTGATAAAGTTTAAAATTCATGGGTATGCCTTTTAAAATGAACCTCTATTTACTTTTTACTTACTTAGTTTTTGTTAAGTATTTAGGAAATTAATATTATCCAACCCCAGTTATTTTTCTTTCTTTATTCACAGCCAATTGCTTTTGAACATCATACATCAAGCATTAGCATAGGTGGGGTATCTAGGAGGGAAATATGCCCCCCACTCGAGGGGGAGTCCCTTATCATGCTCTAGAGACAATCCGGTTGAACCCTTCATTGTTCAGGTAGTGATTTGGATTTACTTGACTGACTATGTAGAGTGCTCCCCTTATTTAGGGTTTGTTTCTTATGCTCTTTACATAAGGAGTTTTTGGAACTGCATTTCTCTATATGTATTTGTTTGCATGAACTACTCCATTGAATGTTGGGAAAAGAATTGAAGCAATAGAATATACAAGAATTTCCATTGATGTTGCTTCTCTAGTAGCTACCCTTGCTTCTTTCATTACTAGCACCTTCACTTATTTTGTAGCTAGTCCTAGATAAAGTACCAATGGGGTTGATTCTATGTTACATAGACCTTTATTTAGGGTATGTTTCTTATGCTCTATACATAAGGAGTTTTTGGAACTACATTTCTTTGTATGTATTTTTTTTTCATGAACTACTCCTCCTGATGTTGCTTCTCTAGTAGCTACACTTGCTTCTTTCATTACTGGTGCCTTAACTTATTTTGTCGCTAGTCCTAGATGAAGTGTCGATGGGTATGATTCTCTGTTGCGGAGCCCCTTGTCATGCTTTATGCTTTAACTAAAATATTGATCACTTAAATAAATTTTAGAATAAATTTAAATTTATCATCTAGAATCGAATAAATTAATTATATGAAGTAAATCTGATGAACCTGAATCAGCTAGGACCTATTAGAAGATTAGAGTACATCTCAGTTTCCCTCATAGAACTATTGTTGAACCATCATCATTACTTTTGGCCGGTAAGAGGTTGCACTTCCTTGGAACACACGTTAGTTCGAGTTTCTTTTTCTTTCTATTTTTTTCAACTTGTTGTCATGTGAGTTCAACGCATTACCTTTAACAATATTCCTAGACTTCAAATGAGAACTTCCTTTGTCTTACCACCAGGTCTAAGGGCATCCCAGAAATAAAAGGATGGTTATGGAACATGATATTCTTCTCAATCTCTATCCCAGTCACAAACATCTGAATCCTAATCACTAACTGGAGAAATAAACTCATAACCTTCATCACTAGGTTTTGGGATTAAGTCTCTTTGTATGCATTTGTTTGGATTAATTGCATCAACTACTTGTCTCACTGCAGGGAAAAGATCAAGAAACTCATAATCTTCACCAGAGGAAAGGGTTAATTGCTTGAACAACTTTTCTTGTTGTAAGGGAAACCACTAAAGCAATAAAATATACAACATCCTCTAGTTCCAGTTTCTTGTTCATTCTATTTTTTCAACTCGTTGTCATGTGAATTACATGAACTTCTTGTCCTGCTGTAGGGCAAACCGCTGAAGCAACAGATCTAGTTCCAATTTATTTTTCTTTCTTTTTTTTCATCTTATTTTCATGTGAATTCCGCTCGTTGTCTTCAACGTGATTCCTGCACTTCAGATGAAGTTCCAATGGTGGAACTATAGGTTCCCAAAGGAAGAAATTTTTCGGTGAAATCTTAAAATAATAGCTTTTAGTTTTTAGGGCTGGTTTACTAGAGATTTTCTAGTGAAAATCGTAATATAGTAGTTTTTTTAAAGAGTAGTTCGTCAAATAGAGTGCATATAAAATCAATAGGTCTTATCTAAAAACAACTACATATAAAATCAATAGGTATTACCCTCTACAGCTGATTCAGCTGGATTTTCTCCCTTAAATCTGATATAATTTTCTCTTTCGACTGTACAATAGTCGACCAACAACTTTTAGATTATTTCTTTTGGTCTTTCATGTTTTTTCTGCGATAGATAGCCTCAGTGATAGCCATTTAAACTTACGTAACTTCTATCCTTTTACATAAGTTTCTTCATATAGCGTACAATTGATATGTCAAGGTCAAGGTTGTAAAATTGTTTTGAAAGGTCATCTCTATGGACGGTTCAGTTTGATCCACGAGAGACTGAATTTTTTGTTATTATACTTGAAAAAAATCGAATGGACGATTTCTCTGTTTGGTAAAAGAAAATCAATAGGTCTTACCTAATATAGCCAGATGGGTATTGCTGAGCAATTTACCATTTCTGTAACTGTTAGTGTAAGTTTAGATTATCTGTAAATATTAAATAGATAAGTAATAAAGTCCAAAATCAAATAAAACTATGAATAGGTATTAGCGTTTTAAGGTTAAATTGATTAAATTTAAATCCATGTGCTTAATGGCATCATGAAATTTATATATACTCTTATTTGTTTATTATATTTTATTTCCAATTATATTATAGGTGATTTTCCAAATTTTAACAATATAAAAATTTAGATAATATGTTTACTAAAATTCTTTAATTATTAATATAATTTTCTTTTTCTTTTTCTATGTTCTATGCAGGAAAGTAAAGGATGACACTGACTCATAATACAAGGAGATGGAATGTGATATTAAATTAGTAGTTGATAGATGGATATGTGATTTTTCAAATTCTAACAATACAAAAATTTAGATAATATGTTTATTAAAATTCCTTATTATTAATATGCTTTTCTTTTTTGTGTTCTACGGAGGAAAATTAAGGATGACCCTGATTCATAATACCGGGAGATGGATTTTGATATTAAATTAGTAGTATATAGATGGATATGTAATCTCATGATATATAATCATACTTATTTACTTGTAAATCATGATGAGAAAAAACTCAAAATTCTACCTTAATAAAATTAGTATTTATTTTTTAGGGATGGGGTTTTCCCTTCCCTAAAACCCTCATCAAAACCATGGTCATAGCTGTTGGTGATACATGTCTTTAATGGCGAGGAATGTTTTGTATGTGTGTGTGTTTATTTTTTCTTATCTGAATTTTTAAATCTATACATTGCGTAGAAATTCCTTGTAGATTCAAATTGCTAATTGTAATTTGCTAAAACAATAAACTTGAATATACTCAACTCATGAGCGAAACAATGAAACAATCACGAAATCACAAAGCATACAAGAGAAAGAATTCAATCAACATATTACAAAATAATTTTCATAGGAAGACCACAACTAAAAAAGCACGCTATGTGTATGTTGCATTAGTTATAAAATATGAGAAGATCGTAATGCTTTGTTGAAGCCCAAGCAACCTCTGCACTATCTCTACCTGTCTCATTACTTCCTAGACAAGCCCATGCCAATGCCTAACCAATTTATGATTGTCGAGTTCCCTATTTGCTTGCATTATTTCCTTGGTAATTATCCCCCTATCAATTAGGGAAATTACTCAATTGGAACTGTGCAATCCTCGTAGGCCTTCCTCTGACTACATGCACCAATTGTACAATTCAAATGACTATACAATTGATAGTACACTATCCCTGAACTCCAATATCAACTGGGTAACTCTCAGATCTGACATGCATGATTTATTTATGAGTGAATCATCAGTTTACCAGTTGATCATTGCAGGCAACACCACACTATTACGCCTCCCACTAGTTCCTCCAACATTTGGAACTAGTTTAACTGACTTGAACTCAGTTAAACTAAATTAATTAATTGCAAATCGAAATAAACTTAACCAGGGATCCAATAATATAGGAGACACTATACATGTCTCAATTTAGACCCTCAACTTGAATTAACTAAGCCAAAAAAGTCAAATTAACTTAGTTAACTCATACAAAATTAATTCAAGGACAAAATTAAATTAGGATTTTCTTGTTGCATTTTCAATGCTCCTTCTCAACAAGAAAGGGATTATCTTCTATCTTGATCCTACCTCTATGAAATTCAAATTTTCATCTTGACAATGCATTTGTCAAAATATCTCCTTGGTTCAGCTTGCATGGGCTACATCTCCTTGGTCCAGCTTGCATCGCTTAGGCCTCTTTATTAGCTCAATATGGAAAAATTGTTGTTTACAAATCTCTACTGCTCCTTAAACCTATTTCAATGTGTTTTGAATGTCAAAATCAGCTAGGAACACCTTTTCCTGAACTCCATTTGGTCGAAATTTGCTCGAGTTATGACCAAAATTGCTTTCTCCTAGAAAACCTCCTCCAAAACTGGAGGAACTCTAGTTAATCCATTATTTTTGGAGTTAGCACTGAAATTGGTGGGTTTCGCCAAAAGTGCTGCCAAATTAAACTCAATTTTAATCATGGATAAGGCACGTTTATCTCAGAGTTAATCCATATTACCTAACGCTAATCACACGACTAGTTAACTATTAACCTGCATTTTTCCATGAGTGGTCACATGTGATGTATTAAATGTTAATGGTTATGTTGCCGCCGCTTATGGTGTTTGTTGTCCGTCGTTTGGATAATGGTTTGATGTTACCGCCGGGGTGTTCACATGTCGAGTTGAACGTCAGAGGTTTACACTGCAGTCTCGGATAACGCTAACCCTAGTGGTTACGTAATGTGTGTTCACATGGGAGGGTTGGCCCTCCTAACCGCCAAACCTCAAAACATTAAACTTTAAATTTGTGCGGTGAGCTATATAGGTTAAGAAACATAGCATAGTGTAGTGGTATGGCATGAAGTTTGTTGGGGCAGGTCCCGGGTTCAACCCCTCAACATGCCATAAATTTTTGGTAGACTGTGTACCGAGCCGACCTTTGGGGAGGGACATGTGGTGGCCTCCGGGCTTGCCACTTGTCCCCTCCTCATTGATCTATTCTAAATCAATAAAAACTTGCCAACACACCACACTTGATATCCAAAAAGAACAGACACTTGGCGAACTATGATTAGACCATTGACCATTGTTGACCTTGCATAGTTTCCTACCACATCAGCAATATGGATTGATGACTATGTAGTGACTGTGCAATTTTTTTCCAAAAATTTCTTATGTTTGGCAAAGTAGAAACAACTCATTATCTTCCTCATACAGACTCAATTTTCAATGAAACGAGTTGCATTGGGATCATTTCACTGAGACATATGCAACTGTTCAGGTTTCGAGCCATTCTGAGAAATTTGATTTTTGAGTTAAACACTGAGCGCCTGATCAGTGAAGCTCAAGAATTAGGTGATACTCCCTCCCTTCATCCCCATTTATTCCCTCACATAAAACAAATAAATTCCCTTAGGGACCAAATAAATAATGCAAGGGAACTAAGAGAAAAAAGAAAGAAAAAGAAACAGTTAACTACTACTAGATTTAGGTGATGTATTAGTCAATTTTGGATGGGTGAAAATCATGGATGTTATTTTCCAACTCTCCTCCCACTATTCTCAATGAAAGTCATCACTTGGAACATTATGGGTATTAATGACCAAAGTTAACCAATACTTGAGAGGCAGTTAAGAACATGTTGTGAAACACACAGGGACCCCCACAACATGAGTCGGGGGTATTTCAAACTCGAGATATTTCGCTCTGATACCAATCATTGGAATCATGATTGTCATTATAGAAAAACCCATAGGTGTTAGTAAACAAATGTGTCACTAGAGTTAATGGATTCTTCAGAGGTGTTTAAACACATGTCATGAAACACATGAGGAGCGCTAGAATATCCAATGCCCAACATTTAAATCCTAAGGGGAGACATCAATATGAGAAAAAAATCTAAGAGAAAAAAAGGAGGGATCCACAAACTAGATGAAGAAATTTCACTTTTTAATGACTTCATAAACAACCCCCAAACAGTCGATCTCGACACACAAAATGGAATACATACCTAGAACAACAAAAGAGGGGAAGTTCTAAAATTGCTTGTAGGATTAACAAAATTGTTATAACAAAATCCTCATCGATTTCAAACACCAATTTTGAAGCCATAATCTTGCCAATTCATGGTTCTAACCCGCATGGCTTATCTAGCTATCAATGAATTGGTTGGGAAACCCGAGGAACATACCCTTCAAGTTCGAAGACTTCTTGTTAAGGAATCTAGACTTTTTCCCTAACACAAAGACTTGGTGGAGAGATTCAAATATTTTCTTAGGAACAATAATGCTTCACTTTCAACAACAACCCAAATACCTCAAGAAAAAAAATCAAATACTAGAATCTATCCAACTTTGGAAACATTCATAAATACAAGACACATTTACAAAAAGAGATGGCTACCATACATGACGCTTCCATTTTAGTATGAAAGATAGAGGAGCTAAGTCATCAAGATATAGTCACCTCTCTAAAACTGGAGTAATGCTTAAAGCAAGAAGAAATTTTATTGAAACAAAAATCAGGAGTCCAATGGTTGCAAGAAAGGAAAGGAACACTCAATTTTTCCACACACCAACGATTAATCGCTAACAAAAAAATTAGATATCAAGCATCAAATCTACCACCAACCTCAAAATCAAAATCCATGTTGAAATCACTCAGGAGTTTCTCAACCATTTTGAAACCCTCCTAACCGAGCTTACCCTTGACAGAAGGTTGACCGCTAGAAAAATCACTAGAAACATACCCAAAATTTTCACCAAAGGGTATAATGACCTATTTTGACTTGAAAGAGGTGGAAATTGTAGTAGTGGACATGCCTAAATGAAATTCTCTAGGTCTCGATGGGCTAACTATGATTTTTTACCAATCTTGTGGCCAATTGTGTCAGGATATATGGAAAATAGTATAAGACTCTAGGTGCTCCTCTTCAATCCTTTTAACCTTAGATGTCACATTCCCCAAATCATCAAGAGCCAAAGTTTCTCACTATTATCCCATTTCCCTTTGTGACATCATAGACAAAATCATCTCCAACATCATTGCCAACAAACTAAATCCCATCATCCTCTCTCTCATTTCCCTAGAGAAAACTAGATACATGGAAAGAAATAAAATAATGAATAGTGTAATCCTTGCACATGAACGCATCTACTCTCTTAAATCCAACAAAACCTTAAGTATGATCATCAAGCTTGACATGCCTAAAGCCTTTGAAAAGATCATTTGAAAATTCATCTTTCATATACTTGTAGCCTTTGGACACAAAGAAAGATGGATTCATTAGATACTTTCCCTCATCACCAAACACCAAAGCATTCTTCTCCATCTTAGTCAATGATACTCCCTCCATTCCTTTTGTTACTTAAAGAGGCATTAGGAAAGGGGATGCCATCTCTCCTTATATTTTTCTCCCAATGGTTGAAGGCCTTGATCGCCCAATATCTGTTTCCATCCAAGATGGACTCTGAACGTCCCCCTTTAGGATCTTCAAGTCATTCTTCCACTCATCATCAATTTTTGGATGACAGTTTGCTAATGGGCACTCCCACTGTCAAGGAACTGGCAACCTTAAATGACATCCTTACTACATTCTTCAATTCATCTAGAACTGCCATTAATTTAGCCAAATCCCAAATATTTTTCTTTAACACTCCACTGGTTAGGCCTCTTAGTTTTCAAAAGAGATTCATTTTGGCCAAATATCTTAGTGTCTCTCTCACTAAGTACCTTCTTAGGAAAATCACTTGGGAGAATCTTCCTCTAAAATTTGAAGCTCGTCTTTACTATTGGACCTTCTGCTTATTAAATTTGGTAAGGTGCTTCACCCTCCTCAAATCAATTCTTCAATCCATACCTATTTATCTCTTATCCATTTTTTCTTCTCTAAAGGTCATTCTCAACAATATACAAAACATTTAGCAATTATTCCACTTGGAGGGTGCTAAGAGAGAAAAAAAGTGGTTCTCACTACTTGGGACAAACTTTGCCAACCAAAGCTTGAAGGTGGATTTGTACCAAGAGATCCAAAAGTTCTTAGTAAAGCACTCAACACAAAAAAATGGTAGAGATATATCAATAATTAATAATCCCTCTGGTGTAAGATGTGGAGACATAAATACACCCCAAACATTCAAGAATTACAACTCTAATTGATAGGTAATATCAAAGGCTCACGTATTTTGAATTTTTCCTGGGAACACAAAATCTCATCAAGGAGGTACCTTTTGGGAAGTAAGAAATGGTTAAAGCAAGCTATTCTCGGAGGATTCTTGGCACTAATGGCCAAAATTATCTTATAAAAAGCATATCAATCCTATCAAATACTCTCTTCTCACTCAAGCACTAACCTCTTTTTTTTACTATTAGGGCTCTTCCTCCTCTCATTCTTCTTAGTGGTGCAGCTGGATAGAATGTACCAATTGGTTAGAGTTGGGTTCCTATTAGACTAGTTTATCAGAAAAATATTGTTCAAGGAAGAGCATATATTCTTCGTTGGGTGTGCTAACATAAAGGAAATTTCAGCCTCTCATAAGCTTGTAGCCTCCCTTCCCCTAATAATCATAATGAATATTGTACCATGTGGGAAATTCTATGGTATCTCAGAGATTTGGCTAAAACTACCCTTTTCTTATAGGTTTATTTTCAAACAAAACTCTTACTTGGCACAAGATTGAACGTCATGGATTCTATGAAATTTCAACCTACTCACTTAGCCTCTCTAATTTTAATTCTAGTAATCACTTCTTCAACAACAATAGTTACATTGCTTCCTTCTTACACAATACTTCCATCCTATTCCTTCGATCTGATCACAATCCTACGAGTATCACCTCTACTTTGCATTAAATTTTAACCTCTTCATTTACAAATCCCATCACACTAAAATTTGGAACAAGCTCCTAGGTTTCCTTCTCTAGAACACTCTGAAAGATAAATAGTTTTCAAAAACAACACTATCTCTTTTCACAATCTCTAGCAAATTATTCTCAACAACCTAAGGAAATCAATTATTTTCCTTTCTTGGGTTGATAAGGGATGGGCTCTAATTATGTCGAAATATTCATCCTCTCCTCCTTTGGATTCTCTCCTCATCTCTCCTCTTATGTCTTTTTATCTCCCCCCTCCTCTTCCTCTAGCCCTACCTACTGGTCTCTGCCTCACATTGACTTCAACTAACAAAATTTTGATGATGCCTCTAATGGGAATCTAGGTCTAATTAGCTATGGAGATTTCTTAGACAATGCACACATTCAAATAACTCACATATATGTGGGAGAAATCATTCACACTACCAACATTGTTTCAGAAATTTAAGCACTTGAATAAGGCCTCTTCATGGCCATAGGAAAGTGTTACTCCAAGTTCATCATGGAGGGAAATTTGAAAGCAATAATAAAAATATTTCAAAGAATCCAATGTGGTTCTAATCCATCCCAACAAACCATTAAATTGATATTGGGAGCTCGAGTAACAAACATATTAGAGCTCCTAATTCAAATTCCTGCCACCCTCCTCTCTCATGTTCGTCAGGAGGGAAATAAATTGGCTAATCATGACCCCAATCTAAGTGCTTCATTGATAGATCTGAATATGGATCACGACATTCTTGACTCCCTCCTCTCTCAATGTTAGAATTAGGAAAAAATAAGCTTTACACACCACCCCCCCCCCCCCCCCCCTCTAGCCATACCTACTTGTCTCCCCCTCACATTGACTTCATCAAACAAAATTTTGATAATGCCTCTAATGGGAATCTAGGTCTAATTAGCTATGGATATTTCTTAGACAATGCACACATTAAAATCACTCACACATGTGTGAGAAATAATTCATACTACCAACATTGTTTCAGAAATTTAAGCACTTGAATAAAGCCTCTTCATGGCCATAGGAAAGTGTTACTCCAAGTTCATCATGGAGGGAAATTTGAAAACAATAATAAACATATTTCAAAGAATCCAATGTGGTTCTAACCCATCCCAAGAAACCATTAAATTGAGATTGGGAGCTCGAGTAACAAACATAGTAGATCTCCTAATTAAAATTCCTGTCATCCTCCTCTCTCATGTTCATCAGGAGGGAAATAAATTGGCTAACCATCTAGCTAATCATGACCCCAATCTAAGTGCTTCATTGATATATATGGATGGGGATCAAGGAATTCTTGACTCCATTCTCTATCAATGTTAGAATTAGAAAAAATAAGCTT
>APFE031204163.1:21506-35402 GCA_000404065.3 Pinus taeda | reverse complement strand
CCCCCCCCCCCCCCCCTCTAGCCCTACCTACTCGTCTCCCCCTCACATTGACTTCATGAAACAAAATTGTGATGATGCCTATAATGGGAATCTAGGTCTAATTAGCTATGGATATTTCTTAGACAATGCACACATTTAAATCACTCACATATATGTGGGAGCAATCATTCACACTACCAACATTGTTTCAAAAATTTAAGCACTTGAATAAGGCCTCTTCATGGCCATAGGAAAGTGTTACTCCAAGTTCATCATGGAGGGAAATTTGAAAACAATAATAAAAATATTTCAAAGAATCCAATGTGGTTCTAACCCATCCCAAGCAACCAATAACTTGATACTGGGAGCTCGAGTAACAAACATAGTAGAGCTCCTAATTCAAATTCCTACCACCCTCCTCTCTCATGTTCGTCAGGAGGGAAATAAATTGGCTAACCATCTCACTAATCATGACCCCAATCTAACTGCTTCATTGATATATCTGGATAGGGATCAAGGAATTATCGACTCCCTCCTCTCTCAATGTTAGAATTAGGACAAAATAAGCTTTACCCCTCCCCGAGCTACTGGTCTCCCCCTCATATTGACATTATCAAACAAAATTTTCAAGATGCCTTTAATGAGAATATAGGTTTAATTAGCTATGGAGATTTCTTAGATAATGCACACATTCAAGTCACTCACATATATGTGGTAACATCGTTCACACTACCAACATTGTTTCAAAAATTTAAGCACTTGAATAAGGCCTCTTCATGGCCATAGGAAAGTGTTACTCCAAGTTCATCATGGAGGGAAATTTGAAAACAATAATAATCATATTTCAAAGAATCCAATGTGGTTCTAACCTATCTAAGAAACTAATAACTTGATATTGGGAGGTCAAGTAACAAATAAAGTAGAGCTCCTAATTCAAATTCCTGCCACCCTCCTCTCTCATGTTCGTTAGGAGGGAAATAAATTGGCTAACCATCTGGATAATCATGACCCCAATCTAAGTGCTTCATTGATATATCTGGATAGGGATCAGGGAATTATTGACTCCCTCCTCTCTCAATGTTTGAATTAGGACAAAATAAGTTTTACCCCACACCCCCCCCTGCCCCCCTCCTCTCCCTCTAACCCTACCTACTGGTCTCCCACTCATATTGACTTCATTGAAAAAAAATTTGATGAAGCCTCTAATGGGAATCTAGTTCTAATTAGCTATGGAAATTTATTAGACAATGAACACATTAAAATCACTCACATATATGTGGGATAAATCATTCACACTACCAACATTGTTTTAGAAATTTAGGCATTTGAATAAGGCCTCTTCATGGCCATAGGAAAGTGTTACTCCAAGTTCATCATGGAGGGAAATTGAAAACAATAATAAACATATTTTAAAGAATCCAATGTGGTTTTAACCCATCCCAAGAAACCAATAACTTGAGATTGGGAGCTCGAGTAACAAGCATAGTAGAGCTCCTAATTCAAATTCGTGCCACCCTCCTCTCTCATGTTCGTCAGGAGGTAAATAAATTGGCTAACCATATGGTTAATCATGACCACAATCTAAGTGCTTCATTGATAGATCTGGATAGGGATCAAGGCATTCTTGACTCCCTCCTCTCTCAATGTTAGATTTAGGACAAAATAAGCTTTAACCCCCCACACCCCCCCCCGGCCCACCCTTCTCCCTCTAGCCCTACCTATTGGTCTCCCCCTCACATTGACTTCATCAAACAAAATTTTGATGATGCCTCTAATGGGAATCTAGGTCTAATTAACTATGGAGATTTCTTAGACAATGCACACATTCAAATCACTCACATATATGTGGTAACAATCATTCACACTACCAACATTGTTTCAGAAATTTAAGCACTTGAATAAGGCCTCTTCATGGCCATAGGAAAGTGTTACTCCAGGTTCGTCATGGAGGAAAATTTGAAGAAAATAATAAACATATTTCAAAGAATCCAATGTGGTTCTAACCCATCCCAAGCAAGCAATAACGTGAGATTGGGAGCTCTAATAACAAACATAGTAGAGCTCCTAATTCAAATTCCTTCCACCCTCTTCTCTCATGTTGTGAGGAGGGAAATAAGTTGTAGATCTGGAATGTGATGATATTTTGTGAATGTGATGATGCCTCTAATGGGAATCTAGGCCTAATTAGCTATGGATATTTCTTAGACAATGCACACATTCAAATCACTCACGTATATGTGGGAGAAATCATTCAAACTACCAACATTGTTTCAGAAATTTAAGCACTTGGGTAAGGCCTCTTCATGGCCATAGGAAAGTGTTACTCCAAGTTCATCATGGAGAGAAATTTGAAAACAATAATAAACATATTTTAAAGAATCCAATGTGGTTTAACACATCCCAAGAAACCAATAACTTGAGATTGGGAGCTCGAGTAACAAGCATAGTAGAGCTCCTAATTCAAATTCGTGCCACCCTCCTTTCTCATGTTCGTCAAGAGGGAATTAAATTGGATAACCATTTGGCTAATCATGACCCCAATATAAGTGCTTCATTGATAGATCTGGATAGCGATTAAGGAATTCTTGACTCCCTCCTCTCTCAATGTTAAAACTAGGAAAAAATAAGCTTTACCCCCTCTCTCCCCCCCCTCACCCCCCCCTCTAGCCTACCTACTGGTCCTCCCCTCACATTGACTTCAATCAAACAAAATTTTGGTGATCCCCTCTCATGGGAAATCTAGGACTAATTAGCTGTGGATATTTCTTAAACATTGCACACATTCAAATCACTCACATATATGTGGGAGAAATCATTCATACTACCAACATTATTTTAGAAATTTAGGCACTTGAATAAGGCCTCTTCATGGCCATAGGAAAGTGCTACTCCAAGTTCATCATGGAGGGAAATTTGAAAACAATAATAAACATATTTCAAAGAATCCTATGTGGTTCTAACCCATCCCAAGCAACCAATAACATGAGATTGGGAGATCCAGTAACAAACATAGTAGAGCTCCTAATTCAAATTCTTGCCACCATCCTCTCTCATGTTGTGAGGAGGGAAATAAATTGGCTAACCATATGGCTAATCATGACCCCAATCTAAGTGCTTCATTGATAGTTCTGGATAGGGATCAATGCATTCTTGACTCCCTCCTCTCTCGATGTTAGAATTAGGACAAAACAAACTTTACCCCCCTCCCCAACACAACCGTTGCACCTCCTCTCCCACTCTGATATAATGGACATTCGTCAAAACAAAAGCCCCATTAAGCAAGTCATTTTGCAAGTGATTGGCCTCTTTATCATTTGAAAAGATCAAACCAATAGGCAATCTAAGCTCTTAAAATCAAAATATAATATTGAACCTTTTATATATAGTATTATTGATGTATAAAATTATAAACACATAATAGGAAATAAAGATAACATTTAGAATTATATCACAAAATGTTGAAATGTTGATCCACCAAAAAAAAAAAAAAAAAAAAATCATTATGTTAAATTGATCAATATACATGAATTACAACATCTGACTTCAAGGTTATCTATATTTTTTAAATGTATATTACCTAATAAATTAAATAATAATAATTTTGTTAAATTAAAGATCAATATAAATTAAAATACATCAACTTATTACATATAATATTATGTATGTATAAAATCAGTGTATATAATATTGCCGATATTCAGAAATATCACAATATTTTCGAGGAGACAAGATATCGGCAAGAAAATATCGCGATATTTTTGAAATATCGGCGATATCTAGGGGAAATATCGTGCTACGACCTAAAATATCATCGGGAGACAACAAAAATTGTCGCCGCGGCTATAAAAGTCTAATTTTGTTTTTTTTTCAATAATTTTCATTTATGATTGTTGGAGAAGGAAGGGGAGAGCTATGTGCTTGCTGCCAAGGAGGGTTTGAGTGTTGAATAGCCATTATCGCCACCAACAACGAAGATTTTGTTGATCTAAGCTTGAAGAATAGTCAGACAATTTCATTTCTTCCATTAACAGGTATGTTCAAATAAACCCCTATGTTAATGAATTTGATAGTTTTAGGATTATTCTTGCTTGCCTATTTGCCTACAATCATTTTGCTTGTTTTTTTTCCATTTTCTATGATTTTCATGCCCATGAGCAAATGCAAGGGCTTTCTCCATATTTGGAGAGCAAACTCCCTTTTTTTTAAACTTTCAAATACACCATCTTATTGTAA
This sequence comes from Pinus taeda, assembly GCA_000404065.3. Taxonomy (NCBI): domain Eukaryota; kingdom Viridiplantae; phylum Streptophyta; class Pinopsida; order Pinales; family Pinaceae; genus Pinus; species Pinus taeda. The sequence goes on along the minus strand of APFE031204163.1, from coordinate 31,190 downwards.
TTTATGGTTTTTCATTTAGTTCACATTACAAATAATGTAGCAAAAAAATTATTATGTAAAATTATGTGGTTATTACTTATAAATTCCAATTTTTTTTATTTTTTTTTTTTTTCTGGTGCCCTAGGTTTGAGCTATCTCACTACAAAATCCAAATATGCCAAAAGCCTTGGACCCATTTTGGGAGTATGGGGAGCCTGATGGTGGGACAAATCGGGCATATCTTACATGAAAATTGTGTGGGACCAGGTTGACAGGAGGGATTACACGATTGAAATACCATCTGGCTAGACTCACTAGACATGATGTTGGGATTTGTATAGTTTCTAGTCCGGAGCTTATACAAAAAGTTCAAGGCAATTGAGGAAAAAGAAAGAAACAAGGAAGAGACATAAAGAAACAAGGTTGAATGTGCAAGTAGATATTTCGGGATATCTTCTCCTTATTTTGATATTGAGGGTAGTGGGAGGGGCTCCACATCATCACCTACTACTACTAGTGCGAGGTCATCATTTTTTGTTCCACGAACAAGACATGGATCACAATCTGGCACAAAATCACTTGTTAAAAAAAATGAGAAGCAAGAAGCAGATAGAGTCATGGGGAGGTGTCTTTTCTGGAGCGACTTACCTCTTAGCATCACCAAAACCAATGCATTTTGGTAGCCAATGTGTGATGCTATTGCTGTTGTGGGACCAAGCTACAAAAGTGCTACATATGAGGAGTTGTGGGGGCCAATTCTTCAAGCAGAAAAGCAGGACATCAACTCTAGATTGGTGGAGTTGAAAAAAACATGGGAAGTTACTAGATGCACAATGATGTCTGATGGTTGGACAGATAGGAAGGGTAGGACCCTTCTAAATTTCTTGGTACATTGTCCTAAAGGTACCATGTTTATTAAATCGGTGGATGCATCAGAACATATCAAATATGCAGCAACGATATGTGAGTTGTTAGATGGGTTCATTCGGGAGATTGGTGTGCAGAATGTGGTGCAAGTCATAACAGACAATGCAGGTAATTATGTGTCTACCGACAAGATGCTTATGGAGAGGCATCACACATTGTTCTGGACTCCGTGTGCAACACATTGTCTCAATTTGTTGCTTGAGGATATGGGGAAACTTTCCTTCATCAAGGAGGCAGTTGATATGGCTAGGAGCGTCCCCAAGTTTATTTATAACCATGCTTTTGTTCTTAGCCTCATGAGGAAGTTCACTAGAAACAAGGAGTTGCGGCGTCCTGCGATCACATGTTTTGCCACAAACTTTATTACTCTTCAGTCTTTGCTTCGATGTCAATTCGAGTTGAAGCAAATGTTTGTGTCTGAGATGTTTTGGCATGGAGTACAAGAAGCATGCTCAGTTAGTGAACCTATAGTAAAGGTTCTCAGATTGGTAGATGGGGAGAAGCTTGCAATGGCTTATTTGTATGAGGCCATGGATAGGGCCAAGGAGGACATTCGTTCTTATTATGCAGATAAGGGTTTTGTTGGCCTTGATAGGCATATGATGTTATGGGATGCGATTGATAGTCGGTGGACAGGGATGCTTCATCGACCCATTCATGCAGCAGCACTCTTCCTCAACCCCGCATTTTCATACAAATGTGGCTTTGATTTTGATGGCGAGGTGATGGAAGGGCTCCTTCCTATATTCATAGGATAGTACCTGATCCTAGGCTTCGTAGCAAAATCAATCACGAGATACAGTTTTATCAGGATTATGTTGGCCTATTTGGCTTTGATGATGCTATTAGGGAAAGGACCCTCTTCATGCCACGTAAGTGACAAGTCATCGCTCATGAGAAATTATAATTTTCAATTTAGAATTTCCTTACTTATAATTCTATTTTTTTTAAAATTCAATTATGTAACTTTTATTTAAGTTTAATTATGTTTTAAGTTTTTGAATTTTTTATTTCTTTATTTTGTTGTAGATATTTGGTGGCGAAGCTATGGTGCAAGAGCACCAAATTTGCAGAAATTGGCCATAAGAATCTTGAGTCAAACATGTAGCTCTCCATGGTGTGAGCGCAATTGGAGTGTATTTGAGAAAATACATGCAAAAAAGCGCAACAGGTATAACTTTGAGCTCCAACCTTCAGTTGAGCAATTACACTTATTGTAATTTTTAATTTTTAATTTATGACCTTCAAGTGTCAAGAGTCAAGAGTCATTAGTTTTTTTTACACTCTTACAGGTTGGATTTCACACACCTCAATGATTTATTGTATGTGCATTACAACATCCGACTTCAAGTGAGGCAAATAGAAGCACCAATGAATCCAGATGCCATTTCCTTAGACAATATTGATTTATTGTCTCAGTGGTGGGTGGTGTCTGAGGAGCCCATCTTGGAGGAGTCACCTTCATGGTTAGAGGCAGATGATCCATTAGAATAGGGGAAGTAAGAGGAAGAGGACTCAGAGGAGGAGCAGCACTCAGAGGAGCAGGAGGAGGAGGAGGAGGACATTCTGGGAGCATCAGCATCAACACCATCTACTACAGATATAGGAGAGCACAACTCCATAACTAGAACTCATTATTTGACATTAGGTGCAGAGGCAGGGTCAGGGCCTTCTACTACTAAGGTAGGCTTGGCAAACAACCCATCATGTTTTCCCGTAAAAGGGGGAGAGGGCAGTGATTTCAGATAGATAATTGTAGCCTGCTAGTTTTATCTGTTATGCTACACATAACTCATGATGATGAGATACTTTTATATATGTGATGTTATTTTGTATTTGTTCTCCACATTTGAGTCCTTGAATGGACAATTATTAGGGATCAGCAAGATTTGATGTATCATTTCTATTTGACATCATATATATCAGTGCTTTCTTCATATTTATGTGCCAATGTGTTTATTTCATGTTGTTATATGCTTGTCGATATTTGTTGATATTTTGCCAATACCGATATTTTCAACACTGTATAAAATTATTACATATATAGAAATACAAAAATATATACCTAAAAAACATATTATACAAAATAAAAAATAATTTAGATTTAGATTTATATTACAAAACATAAAAATGTATAATGATTGATAATAGGTAGGAAAAAACCTAAACTATTAAATTCAATATCAATATCAATTAAATACACCATTAATCATTATAAATGTATACTAATTAAGAAAAAAATCAAATTTATTGATATAAACCACAATATAAATGAAAGTTCAACATTTAACATTTAACTTCATAGTCATGTATATTTGTCAATTGTAATTAATAATAATAGAAACTTTTTCTAAATGTTTCTTTTTATTTTATTAAAAAATTATTGTAATATATTTAATTTGTTAATTTTTGGAATTTTGTTGCATCTTTATGTGGATCTAAAGACATTAATGTGATTTATTGGGAAAAGTTTCTTTAATCATGAATCAAAGAACCTCCATATTCTAAGATAATAAAAAATATATAATACAAAATAAAATACAAGTATTTAGAATTATATCATGATATATTAATGTATATTGATTGATAACACTTGTGAAAAAATCTATATTGTTGAATTCAACATCAATATCAATTCAATACATTATTCATCATTATAAATGTATATTAGCTTGAGTGGGCCTAATGGTTAAGAGCATGTGTTTCCTCCTAAGACATCACAGGTTCAAAACCAAAGGGGGGTAGAGTATGTATGCTTTCGTAGACTTAGCAGTCAAATCGTTGCGCGGAGGTGGGTCCCTTGTCCCACAAACAAGGGGGTCTCATACACCAATTTGGTATTTGGCTTGGCTATGACCTTAAAAATGGATATTATTATTATTATTATTAATAAAAAATTAGAATTTATTGAATTAAATCAAAATATAAATTAAAATTCACTTAGTAGTTGTGTATTTTCAAATGTTAAACACACATGGGCATCAAGAGAAATATGAAAGATAAAATATGAGAGTACAATTTTTATTAACAAGAGATATACATTTATAGTACATTATGTGACCGTTGGGTTCCACATCCCAAGGTCTCTTGGAATCCTTTTGTCCATTCGGCTTCCACACTAACCCATTGAGGATTAGGTGTCCAACATTCGCCCCCTTAATCCGAAGGGTTATGTATGAGTCCAAGAAGAGAGATGTAATACAAAATGTGCAAAAATTCATGGCAGCACAAAGCTGAATGTGCTCTCTGAAATGTTAGTATAAAGGGCGGTGCTTTAAGGATGACCACCAACACTGGAACGCTTAGTGCAGTTCCTGGAACTCTTCCAAAACTAGCATGAAGTTGAAGTCTTCTGCTAGAGGAAGTGCTCCTATTGTTTTGAAGAGGGAAACCTTCAACCAATAAAGGGAGGTCTCAGCCCGCATAAAAGGGAGAACTTCAACCTGAAAAGGGAAGTCTCAGCTTGTGATGGTTTAAGGATGACCAAAAAATCTGGAATGCTTAATGAAATTCCTGGAACTCTTCCAAAACTAGCAAGAAGCTGGAGTCTTCTGCTAGAGGAAGTGTTCTCCATTTTGTTCATGGAATTCTTCTGAAACTGGCAAGAAGCTGAAGTCTTCTGTTAGAGGAAGTGTCCCAGATTGCCAACTAAAGGCATGCTCAGGGGCATCTTTGTCTCTAGCTACAACTCTGAAACTGGTGTGGCAGGTTGTGGCTCAGGCTCGCTTGATGTGGCTTTGAAGCTTGTAGATGACCATCATTTCCCCCCTGTCAGATACAAGGTGAGATGATGGAATTGCAAGATTGTTCAATACTATGGAACAAGTTCTGACATGTGTTTGGAATATCTTCTTGGTTATTGTTGCCCATTGCCAAGAAGCGATCCGTCCAAGATGAATCTTTGTTCTTGCACGACGTTTATTTCTGAAGCATCTATGTGAAGAATGACTACTTTTATGATAGTGCTTACATGGATGAAGATCAAAACAGTGATCTTGCAAATGGCCAACTCGGTCACAGTGTTGGCATTTCACAATCTGTCGTTGTTGTTGTTGTTGTTGCTGTGGAAGAGGGGCGGAGTTTAGAATACCTGGAGATGAACTGTCATGAGGAGCAGGTGAACTGTCATGAATGAATCCAACACTCTGAAACTGAATGGGCTTGGCATAGTTAGAATATGAAAGGACAAGTCCTTGTCATATCCAAGACCAGCTCTGTGCTTGTTGTGGACAAATTGTTCCCAAGGTCTGGTGATGGGCTTGGGAAGTGCAGACTGAGTTTCTGCATCTGCATGTATAACTGCTACTTTATTGGGTACTAAATTTGAACCAACTGTAACATTATTGACTTGCTTCTGATGGTTTGTAGTTTCAATGTTCTGAACAGAAACATGTTCAGAATGATGACTCCACTATTGTAATTCTTCCTGCTGTAGCTTTGTCTCAAGCTGCAAAAACTCAATATTCTCTCGTGCATTTTGTAGATAGACCTGAATGTCTGTGAGAGAAACTTTGCTGAGTTTTAATGTATCATGAGTAGTGGACAATATGAGAGTTTTGAGGAACTCTAATACTTCATTGGTTCTGGCCATTTTTTTTTTTTCAATGTCAAATTTACACCTTAAAAACTGATCACAACTACTACTCAATGCAGAAAAGTAATATCACTCATAGTACACAACAATATCCTTTATAAATGTGTAGCAAATGATCAGTGTGCAACCAACAAGCACCAATTACAAAAAATGACCAGCACTATGTTCTGACAATATAGTCGACTAAACTTTTCTCCACAAAAGACTACTTTTATTTGTCAAAACAATCACAGCCTTTATACAGCCCACCAAACTCTTATGTAGTAGTCGAATCAAGGAATCAATGCATATATATGTAGACAAAAAACTATAGTGAGTTTTAAATACAATGCCACAACTGGGGCAGCAGCAACTGCAAACTTCAAATACTAGAAAGAGTTGTCACAGGAGAAATACCAACAGTAAATTTCTCTATTACATCATCCTCTGTGAGATCAAGAACTTTGGGATCAAATATTGATCCATTGTTGTATACAAACTGCACAATTCACTTGAAACAAAACTCTCGAGGAATTTTATTTGTTTTCCTGGTGTTCTTCTTTGGAATCTGTCTTGACTGCAAAAACCGATGATTTCAAAAGTCCACGGTGCAATCTTTAATTTGCCTTGAGTTCAAATCACTTGAAGAAAATTTGACAAGAAGCATTATTTTATTTCTTTGAATCCTAATGCTTCTGAAATACGAAAACCAATAATTTTAATGCATGGACTGATATTCAAAACCTCAATTTGAAAGGCTTTGATTTGTCGTCAACCAAAAGTAAAATAAACCGCCAACTCTCGCCGTAGAGATTAAAAATTCCTGAAGAAATAACACAACTACAACCACTGTGGTCTACAAAAGTATTTCATTTTTTGAAGCATGCATTTCCAAATTCTTAAAAGAGGACACACTAAATTACAGACCCATAAATTCTGAACAATGACTTCTGCGGGATAACTCGCTCCGGTTCTTGGTCTTTCGGTTCATCTTTCATCTTCCGCAGCGGCAGGCCCACAAACAGAATCATGGAATTGGGTATGATTAAGCCCATGAAGGCTGGACTTGAGGACCCTCAGGAAGAATTGCACCGAATCAGGATTACTTTGTCTTCTAAACATGTAAAGAATCTTGAAAAAATTTGTGCTGATATTGTGTGTGGTGCGAAAGATAAACGTCTGAAGGTTAAGGGACCTGTTAGAATGCCAACAAAGGTCCTTAATCATACAACTTGAAAGTCTCCTTGTGTAGAACATATCAACACCTGGGATTGTTTTGAATTACGTGTCCACAAAAGAATCACTGATCGTTTTGAATTACATGTTCACTGCTGCTACAGGTATCAAATTATCAAGTGGTAATTACAGGAATTGCCACAAGATCTGTGAGAGCCAGCTATAAGAGAAGGAATGGTTTCTATGTCGAGTAGTTTTGAGGCAGGGAACTGCATAGTAAGACCAACGGATGGAGTTCAACTCAATCTATTGCTTCAGGGCATATATTGGATGAAGGTTCAACTACCCATATGTCACAATCCCTTGCACAGGCATGACCGCAAGGAGCAATATATTCAATGCTCCAGTAATGCATTCAACAATGTATTCAAACTATGATAGCATGGAACAAGAGTTCCACCAAGAATTCAGTAATTCTGTAATGATTCTAAGAAGAGGTCGAGATAAAAATATACCAAACAATGCCTCCCCCTCCTACACAACTTTACGAATCCCAACATCAACATCTTTACTCTCGAGCAATGTATTTAACATGTAATTTGTCTTTTGTCTTAACCTCCTCGATGTTTTCTGTCTTTACTATCTGCTGCATTTTTCTTATCAGGTTTTGTTGCTGGTATAAGGTCAGTTTACCGTAATTACTTCTCACAAGACACATTTTCATGAAATTGAATTGAAATCTCTGCATACCAGAGTAGCTAATGCAATGACATTTGTGGAATTCCCCTCAACGCAAGAATTTAGGTAAGGATCTGATGTCTTCAATACATAACCACCACAACATGGACTTGTATAAGCGACCTCTTACAAAACTGCCACAACGTGGATCTGTTTGCAGGTGATTCGATACCATATGGTAGGTGCATTGATAAATATGATGATTATGGTGCTAGCCAAAACACAGGTTTGCAGAACAAACAGAAATGCGGAATTGGTTGAGAGAATGTTAAGCAGAGTAACGCCAACTCTTACAGGTGAGACTAGTAGAGAAACGTCTAATTTCACAAAATTCAATACAGAGTAACACACAACGAATCAATGTCTAAGTGCGGGATTGTGGCAAATTTCAAGAAGAGAAGCGGATGAATATCATTAAGCAGACTAGAGAAAGATTTGGCCACTTTTTCTACCGAATTCTAGAGGGTGAATCAGAGAAATCACAACTAGAAAATAGCTGACAAGATTAGCTCTGAGTTAAATGTAACGCATAGGTTCGGGAGAAGGCAGATGGGTCAAGTTTCAAACATGACAACAAAGAGAATATCAGCATGTGAAGAGAGGCAAAGAGACCATCAGTGTATCAATAGAGCCTTAGCATTTGAATTGTGCATATGACAAACCTGGTGATGCAGGATGATAGAAAACGCTTGAATTTACAGACCCAGGACGCCAATTTTTACTATTTATGGATTATGGGCAAAGGTGCAGGACTGACATGCACAAAACTGGCAGGTCTGCACACAGTAAACCACTTTATAAGGGGGCAATTTTGGTCACTTCTGATTAGGAGAAAGGCAGAACTGACATATATATAGAGACCACAAAACAAGTGGCCCAAATTGGAACAGGGTCAGCAATCGCCCACTCTGATACCATGTTAAACACACATGGGCAGCAAGAGAAATATGAAAGATAAAATATGAGAGCACAATTTTTATTAACAAGAGATATACATTTATATTACATTATGTGACCGTTGGGTTCCACCTCCCAAGGTCTCTTGGACTCCTTTTGTCCATTCGGCTTCCACACTAACCCATTGAGGATTTTGTGTCCAACAATGTGTATTACTTCATAGTTCCTAAAAAAATATATTGAATTAAATATTAATACAAATTAAAATACAACAATCAATTTCTTGCATATGATATTATGTAAGCTCAAAATCACTGTACAACTACAAGCGCAAAAGCAAACATAAACATAAAAATACAATTAACAAACCTATAATACAAATATTTATAATTATATCATAAGAAATTGGAATGTATATTCATCGATAATATTTAGGAAAAAATCTATATTATTAAATTGAACATTAATGTCAATTAAATAGAACATTCAAATTAGTTTAAACATATATTTATTAATAGTGCTTGTAAAACAATCAAATTTATTAAATTAAATCAAAAATTAAAAAATAAAACAATATTTAATTTCATACTCATTTATATTTTTGAAATGTATATTAATTAATAATTCTTACATAAAATAATTTTATTAAACTAAACATCAATATAAATCAAAATACAACATATACACCATGTAACTTTTTGCATATGATTTTATGTATACATAAAATTATTACAAATATACAGACACATAATAATACAATTAATAACAAACATATAATACAAAATCAAAATACAAATACTATTAAATGGAACATCAATATTAATAGAATTAAGCATTTAACTCATTGTAAATGTAAATGTTCCATATGTTTATCATTCATAATAATGATGTCTTAATGATTATATTTTTCAAATGTATCATCATATTGTTATGGCTATTTATATTTTCCATATACCAATTAAAATTTGCAAAATTGAATCAAAGTATAAATTAAAATACAAAAATAAACTCATTTGAAAGGTAACATTCTCATATAACATTATGTATAAAATTATTGCACAAACACTGGTAAAAATAAAATATACTTAACAAACACATTATACAAGAAATATACACATTCAAAACACAACATTCCACTCATTTGAAATATATTTTTTACATATCAATTAGTAATACTTATGAAAAAAGACATGTTGAATTAAATATTATTACAAATTAAAATATAACAATCAACTTCTTGTATATTATGTAAGCACAAAATTACTATTCAACTACAAACTTAAACACAAACATAAAAATACAATTAACTTATTATTAAATTGAACATTAATATCAATTAAATACAACATTCAAATTAGTTTAAACATATATTTATTAATAGTACTTGTAAAAAA
>APFE031204162.1:40248-57936 GCA_000404065.3 Pinus taeda | reverse complement strand
GGAAAGCCTCAGCTAAAAACCCCACTATCTATATTATCATACAAGGTGGAAATACATCAAAATTATACAAAGCCTTAGCTCTCACAGCTAGCCAGCTCTTAGTACAACCCTCTTGCATACTCACAACCAATCAAAGCTTCTTAAACTGGATTCTGGATTCTATTTTTATCATTTCTTGTTGTTATTTTCAACAATTACTTCTTTTAACTTTAAGACATTGCCCCTACTTTTGTACTGCATTAGAGGTTTAAGAGTCCATGTTATTTCTATTTAATAATTTTTCTATGAAGAATGAATACCTTTTCCACTAATCATCTTGGCATTTTTTGTTGGGCCCATGTTTTTTAAGTTCTAACGAGTTTATTATCAATTCCTTGTTTATTGTTGTTATTTTATATCTTTTCGTGGATTGTTTATGCCACATCAATGGTGAGTTCCATATGCTAAATGTATTTCAATGGTTTGTCTCTTTTGAGGCTCCCTGAGAAGATGAAGTTATCAATGCATGTTGTTGCATTACTCTAGACTTAATTTTTTCCTTTTAAAATGTGACATGTGTGAGTTGAGTGGTGCATGTATGTGACTTCTAGTTGTATTATAATTTGTTGTAAGATTTTTTTTGTATTATGGTTTAAGGATAGCTCTAATTCATTTTTTTAGGAAATTGACTTGACTCAACCAAAAAGAAAGGAGAGTTTCTACTAAAAAAGAGTCTAGATAAGATGGTAAAAGGTTAAGTCCCTTAACTTTTTTTGTTTTTCCATTGAAACTTCTTAATATTTGTTGGCATTTTTTATTGGAACCATGCTATTTGTTTTATTCTAGTTAGGAACTCTAATGGAGAATGAGATGTTAATTTTTTGTCACAATCTTTGGTTTATGGTAATTGGTGTATGATACAATAACTTCTTGGTGACTTGTTCATGTCCAGGGTGGCTTAATGTAAGAAAATAATTGTTTATGGCTTGAGTTAATGCTAATTTTTTTAGTAAATTTGGCACATTTACATCATAGAACAGAAAATTTTCTTTACATTGTATATTTGCAGTGCCTTCTTACCTGCAAAACACAAAAAAAACCCACAACATATATGACCTCATATCTGAATAAATAGGCTTAAAAAATTAAACAATATATATTTTATTTTCATTGAAATGACAACACCGATTAGATAGCCCCATGGGATAGCTCAATTGGTCGAGTTCCTGTTGCTAAGTACCTCACTTATCAAGAGGTCACAGGGTCAAATATCCTTGACACCCTTAGGGTTAGGCTTGCTAGTTTGGCCACTGGTTAGATCCCTTTGGGTTGATCTACTTGGATTTTCCCATGGATGTAGCGGCCATTCAATGTCCATGAACCACCCTTAAAAAAACAATGTTGATTAGATTTTATTATTTAAAATGTATTCAATTTAAATGAGAAACTAAGAAAAGATTAACTCTTTTGGACCTTATTTGACTAATAGGTGATATGAGATTCAATATTGGAAACATATATCTTTGGTGTTTATAAGATAATGGTATATTTTCATATAATGAACGAGCTATGTTGCAAATATAAATAATAAATAAATATTTCATCCTATCCCAAAATAGTTTCTCTTATCTGCAAGTTTAGTTTGTAGTAAAATAAAAATAAGATACGAAGAGGCAAAATAGAGCTAATTGTACATTTGGTTGTTTATATGAAGTATGTAACATGGTGGAAGGAAGTCGGTGTATCATCAATGACCATTTTTGTTAAATGGATAGTGTTAAAGTATTTTCTACTAAGCCTTAATGATGAAAAGAGAATCCATATATGAACAGGTTGTTTCGTGGAGTTTACAAAAATTTAATAGCCTTAAACTAGGTTGGTTTCCCTACGATTATAAGTTGATATTTATTTTTCAATTAGTAATGTTGAATGTGTCTTTCAAGGGATAGATTACTATCACTTTTTGTCACTTAAGAACAATCAACATTTACCATTGATATTTGGAAATTCATTGCCACTTGTACTTATCCACCTATCTTGTTATCAATGCCCATGTGTTCCTCTCCATGTGAATACTTCCTTGATTTCATCCACTGAGTTGTTGCAATGTGAAAGGAATTCAATTATTGAGATATTATAAAACTTTAGTATAATATGTAAGGTTAAGCATAAAACGTCCAATTCTTGACCATTAATAGGGCATATCATACATGTACCACACCCATAGCATTACCATTTACAGTATTTATGTAAAATAAGAACGCTAGAAAACTCACTAAGATTGTATATAGACTTGGCAATTTTTCTATTCTTATAATAAAGGATTGGCATTAATGGCTATACCCTCAAGGCCATTAGATTAAATAAACTATTTCACAATATGCAATACCTTCTTGTTTGGTTAGAATAGCGATGTTTGCTCACATTCTAATTTTGAGTATTTGACTATATGACATGTGACTCATGGAGTCTCTCCAACAACATCAATGAAAAAGCTCATTTCCAACATTAAATGTTGATTCTACACCCATGATTATATCAATGATTCACCCAATCCCTTTGGGATTTCCCCATCTTTCAATTATTTTTTCTTTAACATAATTTTTTAAGATTTACTTCATTAAACATCAAATGTTAAATAGGGGTGATATTAAACATAACCCAAAATTTGCAAATCATTTTCAATTAATTAATCTCTAGTGTGTGGAGGCTCTTAAACAATCTAAACTACATAGGAATGTCTCTTTGGTACATGTCTATTCACAAATGTGGCCTTGCTAAAATAGAAAGAGATGGAACCATGAGAATATGTCTAAACAAAAGGAACCTAGAAAGTAATCTAAATTGTACATTTCTAAATGACAATATTTTTTGATAACTTGATCAGGGGATGTAGGTAGAGCAAGTTTCATACTTTGCTTATAAATCATGTTATCAAGGTTTTACATACTAGAAGATGATTGCTTTAAAACGATGTAGGTTTGTTACATTGTGGCATTAAAATCAGTGAAAAGGTGTTTGGACTCTAACTTCCACATAACAGTTAAGGGTATTAAATTAGATTTAATTGGAGGAGAATCACCCACTAGTCACATGGTTATTAAAGGGATTTTAGTGGGAGGGGTATTTTAATGTCAATTCAAACTTGATGTATCAAATCATTGTTATTGAATGTTTACAAGTAACATGAATGTGTTAATAACTTGTGGAGTCATTTAAAATTGCCTAATTCAAATATCCAAATATAACACATGTGTGAGTGAGCAACATTTATTTTATTTTGTGCACTCTATCCTTTGATCCTATCTCAATCAATTTTTTTCACTCTTGGATTCAGTGGTACCAAATACTAACGAAAATATCTGAATACATAACAATCACCTTCAATTTTCTCTTACTCTAATTGTCCTCCTACCACCCACAATATATTCGTTTATAATTAACTTACTAAATCTTTTTTTTTGAGTCACAAGACCCAATTACCATCTGCATTAAAATAAATAAAAAACCAATAAAAGTGTTTAAAAAAATCCATGTTTAAACATCATAATCACCATTTTTTCGTGTTTTTGTTAATTCTTATTCCTTCAATAGCATTAGTTGGAAGAGGTTATTGGCCATCTAATACCAAAAATAAATAAAAGTGAGTATCATTTCTCGTGTAACATTTCTTTAAAAACAAGTTAGTGAAATTACTTAACTAAACATTTTGTTGCGTTTTGGTACATAATTAAGCTAAAACCATAATTCAATCTACCAAAAAAGAGGTTCAAACTATTGTCATTTTTTATGGAGAGTCGGTCGAGGTCGTTGTACCATCTTTAGTTTCCAATATCTTTTTCGTTTTCTTTCTTAACGGATACACCGACTCCCAAGTATTACGGTTTATGTTCCTAGCTCGTTGAGGGCGGTGGCTGCTCTATCATGTGGCTAAGGTTATCATGTGGCTAAGGTTATATAATATTAGGGTTGCGTTAGTTGCGTATATATTATTTATTTATTTGTTTATTTGGAGATTTGATAGGTTTTTTATTTTTTTAATGGTATTGGATTATAGAAAGATAATAGTAGTTTTATAGAGGTTTAATTTTTTTATGGTATTAGATTATAAAAAAAAAATAGTTTTAATTTCGAGAGTTAATTTAATTAGTCAAGTTCCAGTTGCTAAAATATTTAGTTCATGGGAGGTTATGGGTCAATTTTCTTAGATGTTAAGGTTTGTTAATAAGCCAATGGGAAGTGATCTTTTCGAGAAGATCTGTTCTGATATTTTCAAGTGGATCTGTATGGATATTTCCTCAAAAAAAAATGTAGCTATTTTGTTTTAATTTATATATAAGATTTGTGATTACTTATTATTATTTTTATATTTTAGCTAATTGAGTTTATTTTGGGTGGCTGAATTTAAAAAATATTATATAAACAAATACCATATGAAATAAGTTATGGTTTTATGGGTATGTGGTATTGATAAGATGTGATATTGGCCCATAATATTGTAACAAACTTTATTTACAAATAAAAAATCTCCATATTAAAGTGGATGTGAATCTCACCATAAAAAATATTATTACATGTTTTTTAAATATAAATTTCCAGAAATATATTTATCTTTTTCGTTTTGTTTCTTAACCGATTCCCCTGCTCCCAAGTTTTGAGGTTTATCTTCGTATCTGGTTGAGGGCAGTGACTGCTCTATCATGTGTATTTTCTTCTTAATTATTTTTATTAATTTTTCCAAAATTAAAACACCCTGCTCTATCATGTTTTTTTTATTATTTTCGTTATTTTTTCCAGAATTAAAACATAATGTTAGGTGAGACATTCTAAAATCAGTATTGGAGAGATTGTGAAGTATATTAAATTTTCTTGTAATATATGTCAGTTATTAATAAAAATAAAGAATAGGAAAGGATATTGTAATTAAGTTATATTAATATATATTATATTAATATATTATATATATATATATATATATATATAAAAATAATATAAATATAAAGAATATGAAGGAGATATTGTAATATAATATTACGTTAAATGTAAATGTATATATATATGAGGTAATTAATGAAAAATAAAGATTATGAGTGAGATTTTGTCATGTAATATTATGTTAAAAATTAAAATTATGTGTAGGTTAATTAATGAAAAATAAAAAATAATATTGAATATATTGTTTAATTAAACTTTTTAACGAAAAGCATATGTATGGGATAATAGTGTCTATCACAAAAGGAAAAGAAGTGTGGACAAATCAAGAGAACAAAAAGAATATAAGGTTTGTTTAGCTAGTTGCTGAAAACTTACACCCCATTCATCATTCCAATTAATTAGGTTTTGTCTGCAATGTAATAAGATTATTTGCCAAAACTTAAAAGTAATAAATCACAAGTGGACTCTTATTACATGTAAAATGTTACTTGAGATTGGAATACTTACAAAACTAAAATGTCAACTCCTATTATGTGTAGAAATGTTGCATGAGATTGGAATTGGAATACTTACAAAACTAAAACATGTAAAATGTTACGTGAAATTGAAATACTTACAAAACTAAAATGTTAGTCCCTCTTATGTAGAAAAATGTTGAATGAGATTGGAATTGGAATACTTACAAAACTAAAACATGTAAAATGTTACGTGAAATTGGAATACTTACAAAACTAAAATGTCAACTCGTAAATTTTTTCAATGTAAAAAAAAAAAGGTATTTTTTATTTCTAAACCAGCATAGACCCATCTTAACTCTCAATCTATGAAGCCCTCAGAGGGATCAAATCTCTTATTATGAAAACCTCTTTTTAAGTGCAAAACTTGAGGAAACTTTTGTACCTCAAAGGATTTGATCCACCGGGAGTTAATATGGATCTATGTTGGTACTACATAATCCTTTCCCAAAAAGCTAGATCTATGTGGAAGGCTATATAATATTATGTTGGTACTACATAATCATTTCCCAAAAACCTAGATCTATGTCGAAGGCTATATAATATTAGGGTTGTGTTTTTTTCGAATGGGAAAATCGTAATCTTTCATTAGGTGGAAAAATTACTTGTAGTAGATGCCCAAGGCATATGCATGTTTGTTGGCGCACGGCCATTTCAAAAAAGCATTATCAGTATATTTGTTGGCGTAAGCCATTCACTGGGGAAATGTTCAGTAAAAGTTTCATGTATATATTATCCTCTATAGAGGTATTCATTCTGTTGTGTCATATATCATCAAAAAAAATATACATAGTTCTTTGAGAAAATAAAAAACAAATAGACAAAGATAAACAACAAAAAATTAGGGCCTCTCCACCCTATGATATGCCTTACCTATATAGGGGCGGTGATGTTATTTTTAATGTTCGGCTCCTATCTGTTCTGAGATCATCCACAAGCCTTGGGGTAGTAGCGTGCCTTCCTTGGAAAGCCTGTCAGCACCTTCGTTATATTCCCTGTATATATGATGGCAAGAAATTAAGTTATAAATTGCTTTGTAGGTGATGACTTCATCCAAAATATTACAAAGTGTAATAGCATGACATTGATTTTTATTGTTGAACCAGTTGATAATGATTTTTGAATCCCCAAGAATCTGAATGAAGTGCAATCATGAGCTAAAGCAAAGTGCAGCAGATGTCTAAGGGTAATTAGCTCGGCATAGTTGTTTGTCCCCTCCCCCAATCACATTTGAACTTTGTAAAAGTGATGTTCAGAAATATATAAGATGAAGCCCCCTCCACATCCATGGTTTTGAGCTGCTCCGTCAAAGAAGGCCCATGGTCGGGATTTGTCAATCCGTCCAGGGGAGGTAATTTGGCGATTGTGGGAGTTTTCAACTTCTGGGATGTCATGATAAGTAGCCACATCCTTGGCTATGATGAGAGGCCATCGTGCAATTGCTTCATTAAAAATGATGTGGTTCCGGGTGAGCCATACAGTCCAACAGAGGATGACCGGGAGACATTATTTTTTAGAGCCTTGGTGCACTGGCATCCAAGTGTTCCAGGCTTGTAGAATTGAGGGTCCCCACCATGTATTCTGAATGGATAGTTGTTGAGTAATAGCTTGCCAAAGCTAGACGACTATAGGACAAAGCGGGAACAGATGCTCATTTGATTCAAAGTCTTGTTTGCACAAGACACACCAATTCGAACCATCTATAGATCTATGCAAGAGGGAGTCTTCTGTGGGTGTTTTACTGCTGAGGACACTCCACATGAATAGTTGGGCCCGTGGGGGTGTTTTCAGCTTCCAAATCTGTCAACACCAATCTTTTGTGATCTCTGGTTTGTGGTCTGAGAGGAGGGTGATATAACCAAGTTTTGTTGTATATTTACCATGCTCAGTTGGTGTCCATACACGTTCATCAAGACCATCTTTTATACACACATGCGCCTTGGTCAAAGCATTAAGGTACACTTCCCAGGTCTATTGCCACTGTATAGGAATACCCACAGCTTGAGCTGACCTCCATTTCTGGTTGAAAACAGTACTGTGTTCGTGATCAACAATTTGTGCGATCACTTTAATGTTCCTTTGTGGTAAACATTGGATCAGGTCAAGTGGAAGCTGGTAACTGTTCCCCCCCCCCCCCCCAATCCATGGGTCAATACCAATGCGCATTGAGTTGCCATCGTTTATGTGTCACGCTAGACCAGATCTAATGAAAGGAATTGTTTGTAGAATTGTTTTCCAGACTATAGAGATGCCCAATCGAGGCCAAACTGGTTTGCGAACCCAGTCCAAGATTTGTTGCAGCAAGATGTATTTATGGTATGTAACAGTAGTCCAAAGATTTTTTGTAATGAGAAGTGTCCAGCTCATCTTGGCTGCAAAGGCTTGTGCAAATACAGATAGATCCTTTAGTCCCCATCCCCCCCATTTTTTTGGTAGGGGAATTTTCTTCCAGCTCACCCAAGCAAAAGTTTTTCCTTCTTTTTGTCCGTTCCATAGATATCTGTAGCATATCTACTGGATACGGTTGAGTATTCCCCGAGGGATCCAAGCTAGTGACATCCAGTATACATGTGTGGCTTCCAGCACCGATTTTATGAGGACAAGGCACCCTACTCTGGACAGAAATCTATGATTCCAAATTTTCAGTCTCTTCTCGATTTTGATCACTAACCAGATCCAGTCAGCAATCTAGTAGCTATGGGGTTTGATCCAGAAGCCCAAGTATTTTAGGCCATTTTGGAGATTATGCAATTGATAATGGAGAAAATGGAGGGCAGTTCTGTCTTCCTGAGGGGAGGTGTGAGTCAGAGTGATAGTTGACTTTCATTGATTTGTGACCATACTAGTGGCTTTTTCAAATAGAGTAAGGATGTTATGGAAGGTAGTAGAGTCCCTAATGTTGCCATCTAGGAAGATTAAGACATCATCAACAAAAAGGAGGTGGGTAAGGTGACAGAGGTCACTCAATTTCAGTCCCTTGAATCTTCCTTCCCTTTTTGCAGATTCAATGAGCCTACTGAACCCCTCCATCACAAATAAGAACAAAAGGGGAGAGAGAGGGCATCCTTGTCAAAGACACCATTCTGCATGGAAGAATTTGGAAGCAGATCCATTTATGAGGACATTGAAGGATGCCGAATTGATGCAGCACATGATCCATTCTATGAAAGTGACAGGGAAACCTAGATGGATTAGAATCATCTTTATGTAGAGCCAGCTAACACGATCGAAAGCCTTTACAAGGTCAATCCTGAGGATGATGCTTTTCATATTTTTTACTTTGATAGAGTGAATGGCTTCCTGAGCAATTCCTATGACCTCATGGATCTGGTGATCTTGTAGGAAGGCAAATTGTTCTGGTGAGATGTGGTGGGAGAGTATGGGATGGATCCTATTTGCAATGATCTTAGCAATGATTTTGTAAAGGGTATTGCAAATAGAGATTGGTCGAAATTCATTGAAAGATGAAGGGGAGTCGGATTTAGGAATAAGGGCAATGAAGGTAGAATTTATGGCATCATACATTTTTCCTAAGAGCCTGCATTCTTCAACTACATTGAGGAGGTCATTCCCGATAAGATCATAAAAGGCTATATAGAATTTGATAGTCCATCCATCTGGTCCAGGGATTTTGTCTTTGTTGAACCATTTTAGTGTCCCTTCAAGTTCATCTGCAGTGACAGGTGTAGTTAACTCTTCTGCAGATTCCAGGTCTACAAAGCTTGGAAAATGCTCTACTAATTGAATAATATCAACAAGGTTTATAGCTGGGGGCTCCTTATAAAGTTGTTGAAAGTGTGATATGCCCAACTGGGAGAGTTGATTAAAAGTATTGGCTATGCCTCCATCCTCTGTGGGCATCTTCCAGATAGTGTTGGAGGCTTCCTCCCCTTGGAAAAGTTCTGAAAGTAACTCGTGTTCACATCTCCTGCTTTGAGCCAGAGCACTCTGCTCTTGAGTCACCAAGTTTCCTCTCTTTCCTTCAATATTTTGGCCCTTTGATTTTCTAATTCAAGAAGATGTAACTTGGCTTCTGCAGATAAGAATCCCCTGCTCCGCTCATCCATAAGGTGGGCTAAATAAGACTCAACAGTGTCGAGGGTATGGTCATCCCTTTGAGCTTTTTCCTTTGCACATTTGATAATTAATTTCTTAAGTTGAAAATATTATAACAGAATCCTTCAGCTCAAGTGTTACCTCGAGTGGGGGGTTTTCCCCGCCAAAAATTCGAGACCAATTTGGAGTAGGAGGGGTCCTGAAGCTAAGATGAGTTGAATTTGAACGGAGCCTTAGGCTTTATAGACAGGTCAGTGATTTCTAGGTAGATAGGTGAGTGGTAAGAGATACCTCCAGAGCTGACCCAGTGCCTATAGTGGGATAAGCATTGTACCAACATGGTCTTTAATATGAATCTGTCTAGCCTTCTTGCTAGTGCTGCCTCCCCAACTCTCTTGTTCCTTCGAGTGGGAAAATTTATGTTCATGGGGATATCCGTCAAATGTGGTTGATCCAGAAGGTTTTCCATGGTATTAGAGAGCAGATCAATCTGAGATGATGAACCCCAAGACTCGCTAAATCCAATGGAAAATTTTAGGTCACCACCCATAATGAGGTTATATGTCGAGGTGATGGATAGGCTTAGGAGCTGATTCCATAAAACCTCCTGCTCCTGGCAAGGCCCATAAACATTTATGACACGGAGATCCATTCCCAACTCAGTAGAGAAGATGTCTATCCCAATGAAGTCTTTCCCTCCCCAAGCCGAAATTAGGTTGATGGAACGAGGATTGTAACCCAAAGCCAGTCCTCTAGATCTCATGTCTACATCTAGGGAGAAAAATTCCCATCCTGGGTTCAGGCTCCCCAGGATATTGTTAATGTGCTTAGCTTCGCCGAGGGTTTCTTGAAGAAAAATAATGTCAAGAGGCTCAAATTCGAAGAGCCTTCGAAGGGCTAGCTTTATGGGCGAGCTAGCCATGCCCCTACAATTAAATGAGAGGCACTTCATGGGGGTAACATATCATGGGTGTTCGCTTCTATAAGAACCTGATCTAATGAAGGTTTTCTTTCAAAATCCACCTCAGCCCCTTCCCGAAGAATAGCACACGAGAGATAGGATTTGTGACCATGGAGAGGTTTAATGGGGATCAAGGAAAAGGATAGGCCAAGGCCTGAGATATTAGATGGAGAGTCAACTATGAGGGAGCGGGGGCGCAGGTTGTAGGAGTGGGGAGGGGCTGAAGATGTAGGGGATGGATTTGTGGATGACTCCGGAGGAAGTGATGGGGAAGTAGTAGAAAAAACCAATTGATGGGAGTACAGGGGGCAGGGGATGTGGGGGGGAAGGGTGGTTTGATCTAATATAGATGCATTATGCATATGGTGTGCAGAATATGCATAAGTAGAAGATAAAACAGGTAGGGGAGGAAGAGAAATACCCGAGGTACACGCCACTTCAGTTGCGGCCCTAGCTCAAGTCAGCGGCGGAGATGGCGGTTGCGAGGAGCCGCCTGGAGATGGATGAGCCTGTTGTCCTGAGGTTGCTTTCCTTGGCGGTGAGGGTGTTGTTGATGGGGCCTTCCTAGGTGTCACGACCACCGGAGACACAGTATTCTTTCAACTGCGCTTGGTGAGGTGCAGCACCACCGAACACTTTCTTTTCACCAATACTTATGTTCGTGAACTACGCCTAACCACTTATCCTACTTAGTTTGTGTTTCTCAACCAAGTAATTATTAATGTTCCTTTATATCAATGAACACCCATACACATTCATTATCATCAGCAATTATACATGAAGAACACAATTACACAGTACAAAGGGAGGGGCAACTCCCTGAACAATGAGTCTGCCTGAATAATATATTATACAGCTTTACAAAGTTACAATGCTTTACAAGTATACTTGGAAACCCCAAGTTTCATACTTAGCCAATTTTACAACATCATCACACCTCCGTGTGATAGCCAAGATTTCCTTGCCCAAGGCGGGCGGGCGCGCCCTCACACGATCTGCCTTCCGCACTTCACAACTGAACCTTATTCTCGTGCACGATGGGCAGGTGACCCCACCAAGTCACCAAGACACCCCCTTCACACAACCGGCTTCACCATTCACCAACTTTGCACCAGCGGGCAACCCCACCAAGTCTCCACCATTTATTCTTGCACGACAGGCGGGCACTCACCCGAGCTACCCGAGACACCCGTGTCAAGTCTCACCCAAAACCGAGATGTCGTGCTACCTTCGTGCGGCTTTTATTCTATTGTTGCGGCTACACAAGATCTGCACACTTCCTCTTCTACATTAGATGATGAGCGAATTTGTTCAATGCCAAATGAGCTCCACGCATTGTTTACTTATATGGGTGGAAGGGCGAGTCGAGCTGCCCAAGCCAACTCGTCCTCCATGTAAGGAGTGCCCCCTACTCATCCAAATCTTCTCAAATACATGTCGGCCTTTGCATGAATTGTAGGTCGGCCCATGGTCTAACCATCCACACTCCCATGCTTATATAAACCTTCGTTCAGCCTTCCTTTTATGCGCATTATTACATAGTAATTTTCGCACCTTTGGTAAGCTTGCACTTTTCATGTTCAAGCCTCTCATTTCACCAACAAGCTCGCACCTCATGCCGATGGGCGTGCCAAGGACCAAAGGTCCTTACATCCTCCTCCACCTGAAATCATTGTCGTCCTCGACAACATACCATCCTGGTAGCCATCCACCAAGATCATCATCAACAACTGTCTCATCCTTGGTCCATGATATCAACTCCTCTACATACTACAAACATCCCTGCAACATATGTAGAATTACCATCATCATGTGTCGTCCCATCCTGTGAACTATCATCCTTCCTGCCTGCCTGATGCCAACATCTCTACGGTGCACTGCTAGCCCCCATGACTCGAACTAGTTGGGTAATCAGTCCAACTGTCACTCTCAAATCATAAGAATGTCCATCCTTATGCCTTCACCAGCCTATCTCAGATTCTGCCACATCCTCGACTCACCAAGAATCTCTCCCATGCTCAGGTCCATGGAAACTCCATCCCATCTGTAACATGTCATGATGCTTGACGCCAAGCCATCCCTACACCATCTGTCATACCTGCTCAACCTATTTTAAGGACTCACAGCCATGAGTTGCTAACAATTAGCCCCATCTTCTTTCCCATCTAAGAAGATGTGGAGGGAGTAGAGCTTGAAGGCTCAGCCTCACTAATCAACTCAATCCATCTGTCAGGATTTTCTATCTCCATCCTCTGTAGATAAGTGACCCGATCCTCCTCCCGGACATTCGGCCTCACATAATCCTCATCATCATCATCATCATCATCCTCAACCGCTTCTAGCCTTCTTGACAAATCCAAGATACTATCAGAAAGTGTCCTGATGACCAATGACTGCTCAGTAAGCTTTGTCTCAACCATAGACAACCGCTTACTCATATCTTCCATCCGCTTCTCATCCTCCATTTGCATTACTACCAACTTACAATTAGGTTTTGTCACTCCAATGGTTGGCAGACTAATGGGTACATCTTCCCTTCCATCGTAAATGTACAACCTCTTCAAATGTGGAACAATCATAGCATCCGATTGTTTCAAGAATTCCATTCCCAGCACAGCTTCATAGTCATCTATCCGCACTATAGTGAAGTCGACCTTCCCCGTCCACTCACCTATTGTTATGTCCACCTTTTCAGCTACACCAAGAACACAATCAGGAGGAGAATTGACTGTCTTCATTTGTGCCTTTACCGGTACAAACTTCAACCCAATTCTTCTCGCAGTATCTTCTCCCATGAATTTGTGAATAGCCGCACTATCCACCATAGTGAGTATACCATCAGCTCCAACCTTCATCCGAACATACTTCAACTTGTTCCTCTCAGGATCCCTCCAAGAGATCACCTCTGTAGTAGCAGCAGCACGAAGTACCTACATCATCCCCATAGAAGCTTCTTCATTCTTCGCATTAGATTGTGCAATCGCAACGACTTTCAGTCTAGAAGGACAATTCTTCATCATATGTGGTTCAGCACATATCCAACACTTTAAGGCTTTCTTCGTCTTCAACTTATCATCCGATTTCAAAGCATCATCCTTCTTCTTCTCTTTCAACTTATCAGACTTCTTCTTCCTATTATCAGAAGTCTCATCATAATGCTCCACCAACCTATCCACAATAGCAAAAGATTCCTCAAGTATTTTAATCTTCCGCCTCTTCACTTCATTGTGTACCCAAGGCTTCAATCCAATAATGAAGTTGAACACCTTGTCCCTCTCCGCCATGTCAGGAAGTTCCAAAACTGCACTTGCAAACTCCCGCTGATATGTCTGGAGGTTCCTGTCTGCTTTATGAACTTTATCTTCATCCTTGCTTCCCACATTTCATCTTGAGGACTGAAATGGGTCTGTGAAGCTTTCTTCATTTCATCCCACGAAGTAATGTCACCAGCACTACCATTGGCAATCTGATCCATCCTCCTTCGCCACCACATCTTAGCATCCTTTGTCAAGAATTGAGCAACTACCTTCACCTTCGTCTCATCATCAGATAGACCCAATCGTTCCAAGTATTGCTCCATGTCCCATAGAAAGTTTCCAAGAGTTTTCGCACTCCTTGTACCATCATAAGATTCTAGTTCCTTGACTTT
The DNA here is from genome assembly GCA_000404065.3 of Pinus taeda. Lineage (NCBI taxonomy): Eukaryota > Viridiplantae > Streptophyta > Pinopsida > Pinales > Pinaceae > Pinus > Pinus taeda. The sequence continues at coordinate 43,841 of APFE031204162.1, read as the reverse complement.
CACATGAGGCACTCCTCCACCTGAGTTATGCCTAACGGCCTTCTTCAACACCGCGATCTCATCTCTGGCTTCGTCAAGAGATTTCTGCAAGTCCACGATCTTTGCCAAGCCTCGATCTCTTGCCTCTTCAATCTCCTTGACCCTTACTTCAAGTTGTGTACACAAAAGATCAGTGTACTCATGTTGAGTCTGGAGTTCATCGAGCTCTTCCTTTATCTTTAAATTGGCCTCTTGATCTTTCTCGATCAAGTCCTTCTTCTTAGTCCAGAAAGCCTCTAAGTCCTCCATCTTTTCCTACACTTTTTCAATGAATTCCATAGTAGCATCCTTTGCACCATGACCAAACCCAACCTGAGATTCACCTGCCATTGCTATCATTTTCCTTCTTTGCGATCTAGTTTCCACCATCCAACAGCTTCACCAAGATGCCTGCAACCTAAACCAGCCCTTGTTCCACTTGTATGTGAAACAGCTTCCTTCACCTGCAAGTACCTGCTTCACTGTCACCAATTTCCAAGCTTCCAAGTGTATCCACACCTACACTTCGTCACGAGAAACCCCGCTCTAACACCATCTCCAACCGAGCTCTGATACCACCTTCACTTCAGTGGAGGTGTGTAGCAGCTTCAACCTTCAATGCCCGAATCAGCTGCTCTGATACCACCTGTCACGACCGCTGGAGACGCGGTAGTCTTTCAACTGCATTTGGCGAGGTGCAGCACCATCGAACACTTTCTTTTCACCAATACTTATGTTCGTGGACTACGCCTAACCACTTATCCTACTTAATTTGTGTTTCTCAACCAAGTAATTATTATTGTTCCTTTATACCAATGAACACCCATACACATTCATTATCATCAGCAATTATACATGAGGAACACAATTGCACAGTATAAAGGGAGGGGCAACTCCCTGAAAAATGAGTCTGCCCGAATAATATATTATACAGCTTTACAAAGTTACAATGCTTTACAAGTATACTTGGAAACCCCAAGTTTCATACTTAGCCAATTTTACAACATCATCACACCTCCATGTGATAGCCAATATTTCCTTGCCCAAGGCGGGCGGGTGCGCCCTCACACAAGCTGCCTTCCGCACTTCACAATCAAACCTTGTTCTCGTGCACGATGGGTCGGTGACTCCACCAAGTCACCAAGAGACCCCCTTCGCACAACCGGCTTCACCGTTCACCAACTTCGCACCGGCAGGCGACTCCACCAAGTCTCCACCGTTTATTCTTGCACGACGAGTGGGCGCTCACCCGAGCTACCTGAGACACCCGTGTCAAGTCTCACCCAAAACCGAGATGTCGTGCTACCTTCATGCGGCCTTGCCCAAGAGCGGGCGCATCACCAAAACCTGTGCCTTTTCTTCTATTGTTGCGGCTACACAAGATCTGCGCACTTCCTCTTCTACATTAGATGATGAGCAAAGTTGTTCGATGCCAAATGAGCTCCACGCGTTGTTTACTTATATGGGTGGAAGGGCGAGTCGAGCTGCCTAAGCCGACTCATCCTCCATGTAAGGAGCACCCCCTACTCATTGCAAATCTTCTCAAATACATGCTGGCCTTTGCATGAATTGTAGGTCGGCCCATGATCTAACCATCCACACTCCCATGCTTATATAAACCTTTGTTCAGCCTTCCTTTTATGCACATTATTACATAGTAATATTCGCACCTTTGTTAAGATCGTACTTTTCATGTTCAAGCCGCTCGTTTCACCAAAAATTTCGCACCTCGTGCCGGTGGGCGTGCCAAGGGCCGCAGGTCTTCACACTAGGGGTGTCTCCAAAGACCCTTCCAATCCTACCCTCTTTTTCCATAGTCACTTCCAGGAGTTTTTGGACCAAAGGGCATTCCTTATACAAATTCCCAACCTTGTGGCAACGGCGACATCTAAATAGCACTCCCTCGTAGTCAAGAATTTTAACCCTAGTAAAATTCCGCCATTACAGAGTAATTGTTTCCTCCAAGCCCTCCCAAGTATCTAGGTGCACTAGGATGCGGGCTAGAGTGTGATTCTTCGACTGAATAACGGATTCGTCATAATCCAGAAAAGTGCCCAGGGTGTTCCCAATTCGCACAAATACTTCTTCTGACCAGTACTGAAGGGTAACCCAGGTAATCGCACCCATAAGGGTTCGGCATCGATCTGTTCTCTTTCTAGGTCGATAAGAGGGCTCCATCTTTTGAGCAACACAGGGGCCATTTCAATATGCCAATACTGGGTGAGCGCCATGTTTATGTATTCTTCAAGGGAAAAGTGGAGCGCAAACCATCCTCGTGGAAGGATCTGTACTTCTCGGAGCTGTATGAAGATCTTCCCCCAGATTTCGTTTACCCATAACCCCAGTCGATCCGCCGAGTAGGTTCTTCCTCAAACCCTACCCACCAGGACTTTCCCTGCCTTGTCTGCAACTTCTCCCATGGTGAGTCCATCCCCAAATTTGATGATGTAGTCCTTTCTAGAGGCCTTTACACACTTTGCTTTTCTTTTTCCTATTCCCGGTGCAGTAGGATGATCCAGCAATGGGTCCGAGGGGCTCAGAGTTTCAGGCTGGGATTGATGAGCCACTGATCTTACCTTGATTACAGGGGTTTTGAAGCATCCTGAAGGAGGGGCTGAGGCCTGTGTCGCCGCGCAGCTGTTGGGGATGCCGATATTTGTCGTCTGTGTCTCGGCTACCACAAGAATCTCACAACCTGGGAGAGTGGAAGGGTTTGTTGAGGAAAGATGATCCATAGGGATCGAGGGTTCAAAGGGAGAGGATGAGCAGGCAGCTAGGAAGTTGAGGGTTTCGGGAGATAGCAAGGGACAATCTACGGCGAGTTGGTTTTTAAGATAAATGTGACATAAGTATTAGGTATAGGGTTTTGATTTTTTAATGGTATTGGATTATATAAAAATAATAGTAGTTTTATAGGGTTTTGGTTTTTTTTAATGGTATTGGATTATATAAAAACAAAAAAAAACAAAAAAAAACAAAAAAATTGGTAGTTTTAGTCTTAAGGGTTAGTTTAATTGTTAAAGTTCTCATTGTTAAAGTGTCCTTTTAATGGGAGGTGGTGAGATCAATTCTCTTAGATGCCCTCATGGTTAGGCTTTGCTAATAAGCCATCAATGGTGTAACAAACCTTATTTACAGATTAAGAATCTATAGTGATTTTTTTAATCTTGACAATGTAAGGTATGTGGTATTCATAAGATGTGGGATTTTTTTAATCTTGACAATGTAAGATATGTGGTATTGATAAGATGTGGTATCCGTGCATGATATTGTGACAAACCTTATTTATAGATTAAGAATCCATAGCACCCTTTTAATGGGAGGTGGTGGGATCAATTCTCTTAGATGCTCTCATGGTTAGGCTTTGCTAATAAGCCATTAGTGGTTTTATGGGTATGTGGTATCCGCCCATGCTATTGTAACAAACTTTATTTACAGATTAAGAATCTATAGTGATTTTTTTTATCTTGACAATGTAAGATGTATCGTGAGAGAAATGTTTTCATACCTATCAATAATTACCAACTATTTAATTTATATAATTATATTAATGATATAAAACTTTGATAACTAAA
>APFE031204162.1:26190-39761 GCA_000404065.3 Pinus taeda | reverse complement strand
ATTATATTTTTCAAAATAAAATTTATATTGTTTTTGGCCTAAAATATATTTTCTTTTAAATAAGAGTGTAGACGATGATTTTTAGAGTCTTAGGTTGATCTTTCATTAGGAAGACTAGACCATAGCTAAAAGTAAACTCTTTGTAGAGAGTCATAAGATATTAGAGTACTTAGAAAGCCAAAATTAAACATACAAAGACGGAAAAGTGTGCATATTCAGCCTTGTAAGTGAATAGTAGGAACTAGAAACAAGTAAACCATGGACATATCAAACAAACTAAGTGGAGGGATCAAAATATGTGGCCAAACCAAGATGGGTTCCTTGTCATCTGGGATGCCTCCAGCTAGGGGTGGGATGCCAAGGTGTTGCTCTATGTGTTCCATCCTTTGATCTAGGTCCTTCATGTGATGATGCATGCGCTTGATAGAGTGGAGGAGATATGCTCGATACTCAAACCTATCCAACATGATTCTGCCATTAGGGATGGAATTTGATGAGAAAATTTCCCATCATGGGGTGATATTCCCATCAATTACAGTTGAACATTTCATAAAACTGTCAAGATCCTTCCTTGAAACTATAAAACCAGGTTGGAGGTGTGAAAATAGTCAAATTTGACAGGTGGGTCTGTTTTGAAATTCTAACCCTGCTACCAAGTAGGAATTTCATGTGCCAATATAAATCCAATGTGTGCATATATTGATTGAAATGACACATGTATTCCCAATGTCTGGTACCCAAACTTCCATTCAACAAGTACCTTTGTGTCTAAGAGTTAATGCTTGTGAGAGGTTATTTCTCACTAAGCACGAGCAAGTCCATCTTGGATGGGGCCCAAACTGAGCTCACAAAACTGAGAAATGGTTTCCTCCAAAAAGTATTTTCCTAGCTAGCCCATTCCTGATAGCATGTTTTCCCCATGTAGACGCGGGCATGTTGATGGGGCATCGAGTAGAGTCCATAAAGGAGAGGAAGGCAGAGGGCCAAAATAGAGGAGTTTTGAACTTCATAATCCTGAGAGGGGTCCATGCGGTGGGAAAATGGAAGAGAGAAACAAGACGGCAACGACAGCAACGACCAAGAAAAGAGACCAACAATTGCTAGAGAGTGAAGGTGGAGAGCCATCTAAGAAGAAGTAAGGGGTAGATACAAGGCCAACAAGTGATAGTGGCAAAGTGGGGAGAAGGCCCAAAAAAAGGGACTAAAATAGGATTATAAGCCACTAAAATAGGATAATAATGAAAAAGGTCAAACAAAACCAAATTGAAAAGGAAAGGAGGGATAGAAAAGAACCATGGAGCAGATGAAGAGACCTAACGCCAAGATGAGTTGCCTAGCTAGGAATAATCTAGAAGTGCCATTACCAAAAGAATTATCTAATGATGGAGAGTGTGGTTGTCTTAAACGCAAAGGTATTTGAACACAAAAGCTACACCACCCCCGAAAATCTTGCAAGGGAAAGGCGAGTACAAGGCAAGTGCAAGCCTCTGAGTCTTTTGATAATTTCCTTTGACATTGTAGTTCCAAGCAGAAAAAGGAGAACTTTCTATGCTATAATTACAGAAACTCGACGAAGACTTCCAATCATTCGATGAACAAGGCTCTAGAGGATGGGAAACAAAGGACCCCAATTGGAGTTGAGGCAAGCCAATCCCTATGAGGCGGGCTTGTATCTCTGGAAACTAGCTTCGACGAATTTATGTGTATTTTGGACTAAAGTATGAGGATCCATAAACAATGTTAACATGTGCTAGTACTTTGCACGAGTGAAACTCCAACGGACAATCTAAATGCTTAGATGGCAATCAAGATGAGAGTGGGAAGTGTGTATCGAATTATTGGTCTTCATTATAGGTTGTGTGGCAATATCTTGGGATTGCATAAGTCATAAACATTATCTACGAGGGTGTGTTGTCACATGCCCTTATCTCTTGGCCAAGTGGGATGGTGGCATCTCCTTGGCCCCCTGGTCCTCGGAAAACACCCCATCCAAGGAAATTAAAATTCATGTTAAACGAGAAATATTTTTCAAATTAACATGCATACTAAGTGAGAAAGGTTAAACATGAATTAAACTATCTCCATTGAGAAAATTTATGTTATGTTATCTTCACTATACACATAGAGACAATATATAATAATAATAAATATTTTTAAAATAATAATTAAATAGTAAGTTAGACTAAATATTTAAAAATTAATAATTAAATAATGGGTTAGATTAAAATGAAGAGAAGTACATAAAAAATGGGTATAAGTGAAAATTTATGTATGTTTATTGAAAGTATTGATATGGACATATTTCTATTAGAAACAATTATCTAAATTTCAAAAAAAAAAATTTGTTTGACACACTAATTATTTATCAACTAAATATAATGACAAACTTCCTTACATGGATGTCAATAGGTGTGGACATGCTCATTCATGCATGCCCTTAATTTGTCACTTTGCAAGACATGATAGGCTCATCACATTTAAGGCTTGATAAGGTTAGGATTTCTCCATGAGATGTGGGGAAAACAATGGGGAGGAGTACTAACTCATACCTAGCCATAGTTAAAATCAAGTTTTGTTTATGGAGCTTCAAGGCATTGGTACGAAACCCAAACTACAATGAGTTGGTTTTGGAAGTGAATTATGAGGCGACAGACACAAGGTTTCGATTCGATTTTTTATGGTTGGTCATGGGGTAAGCTGAGAAGAATGTATTTATTGGTTCGAAAGGAAACTATTTCATTTATTTACTGGCTAGAAGTTTGTGGAAACCTAGTCTGTTTCCAGTGGAGGATAGGGATAGTTCTAACTATTGGTCAGCTATAGGAAGCTTCTTTGTTCTATCTCCAGGTATATAATTTTTCTCTCTTTTGGTTTATTTTTTGTTGTTCTAGTTTATGCTCCTAGTTTGGTGTGAGGTAAAAGGGTTGCTTCATGGTCATTGTATTCAAGCATGGAGTTTACTTTGGTTTGGGTGGGTTCCAATGGAGGATTTCATCTTCATTAAGCTTCTCCTCCTCTATGTTTTCTTCCTTTTTTTCTAGATTTAGGATTAACTTGGTCTTTATCTATTTTCTATCAATATTATCAGAGGGGACCATGGCTCATAATTCTATTAGGGTAGGGGTAGAAGGAAGAGGAAAACTAGTGTTGGGGCCTATGGGGCCTCTACCTCATGATGCTCAACTCATTCCTCCAAAGAAGCAAGATAACTTGGGAGGTAGATAAATGTTATTATGGCAAAATATTTGAAGCATCAAAACAAGAAATGGAGGAGATAGAGAGAGGTGTAAAGGCAAAAAACAAAAGGTTAATCGATGCCCAATTCCTAAAGGAAACAAAGTGCCAGATAACAAAGTTGGTCTACTCTCGCACACGTGAAACCAAATTCTTAAAAATAGCTGAAATGTAACACACCCCAGTGTAATCCCATCACAAACATAGATTAGAAGGAGGTGGTCACTATGATGACCCAACATCCAAGGTAATGTTATGGAAATCGGGTCTAAAAATATCTCTCTTTTTCAACTTTCTCAAAACTTCATATGAATGAATTCATTGTGTTCATCTCATCGAGATCATTCTAGCAATATAAATTTTCTCCTAATTCAACCTCTAGATCGAAATTTATGTCCACTTAGAGTTTAATGACGCGTCATCAATTCTACCATGTGACATCAACGTGGTGCCCACATGGTTGTCCAGTCAGCCTCTCACCGCCACTTGGAATTTATGTATTAGTTGTCAACCAATTCATGTCTAAGGTCCATGAATAGGTTTATGTGCAATATGTTGACCTGCTCATCTTTCCACACGGGTCATTCAATAACCGCAACCAAGTATGGGCCCCGGGAAATAACATCACCCGAGAGAAAAATTTCCTATAGATAAAACCTTGAAGGAAACACCCAAGCAGAAATTTCGTCGCACCAAGTCCTTAAACTGACAAGGTTCGAGGTCCCAAGGCCTTGCCACATCACCCAGGAGGAAACTCACCTCAACAAGAATCCATCTTGAGTAAAACTCCTCGCAAGAAATCTTTCTCAATGAGAACTCCTCAGAATAAATACAGGTCGAGCCTGCTTCTGCCACGTCATCTCAAAAGAAACTCCCTTGGTGGAAACTCTCCTCAAAGGTAATTGATTCTTAGCGATAACCTGCCACGAAGGAAAATCCATTGCGGGAGAATACAAGCTTGGGTCCACTCCTACCGCATCATCTCAAGAGATTGATGCAGGAGCATCTCCTATTTTGTATATATTTATTTATTTTTGAGAATCTTAGAAAAATTCTAGATTTTATGAGACTTTTAGAATTTGTTAGAGATTAAGTAGATAGGATAGATTCCTATAATTAAGAGGATTTATCCCAACATCCTCCAAATATCTAGGAATGAGTTCTCTCTTTGAGAATTCAAGAGTTTTCCTCCTCCATAATAAATAGCCATGTAGTTCATTTGTAAAACGAGTTTGGAGAGAAAATAATTCAATGAATTGTTTGTTTTTCAATTTTTTCCTCTCGGGTCTACATCAGAGATTCTCCCTCGACGAAAATATATCTTGGATAAAACTCCCTCGGAAGAAAAATCTGATAGGATAAGCACTAAATCGCTGAGATCGAGAAATTTACTAGCAATTTACATAAAAGCATTGATTAAGAGACGGAGATTACTCATCATCACAGGGTTGGAAAATCGAGGTGTTGGGATGAAAAATTAAATACAGCAGATGATAGAAACCCCTTTTTCTATCTCAGAACAGAACCTCGAAGAAAACAATCTCGGAAGATAGGAGAGGAGTGGTGTTGCAATAACTTGCGAGATCCGAGATTTTGATATCTCAGTCACCGATGAAAGGTCATATGTGTTGCATGCTTAAGAACATTGAGAGCTAATAACAGAGGGATTGTGCCTGCATAATTTAATCTCCATGTTTATAGAAACTTATCCCATGGCTCAGATGCGATGGTTCTGTAAATGTTTGAGCCTAGCACCAGGACTCAGTCGATCACTCTTAAGGTTATTTATTATATGGCCCACTATGGAACAATATCTCATGAGCTTCCCACAGGAACTCTGCCCTATATATATATATATATATATACGCACACACATTACATTATCTTTCCTAAGATTAAGGACAATAAAATGAGACTTAATAGCAACTCTATGGGTGACGTAATAAATAGAACAAGGAATTTCCATTTAGTTTCAATAATACTCTTGAGAAACTATCAGCTTGTAATCTGCAGGTCCCTTCAGTTGATAATAATTAGCAGAGGTCAAATCCATCTTAAATCAGAGATCTCATGACCTCTCTAGCTAACAAATAACATGTAATAAACCCTTGTAAGCATACAGGAAGCCATACAGTGCCTAGAGTCCTATTGGGACTCAACATTCCATCAAAATATCGCAGGAAGACAAGAAAACTCATACCAAATTCAATTTATAGGCATAAATCACACGCTTGGGCCTTAAATTAGCATCCTTACATGCCTGCAACCAATCACAACATTTAATTAATTGATAAATACAAGAACCAACTCTCCTCAATTATCAACACAAAATTATCTTGTTTGCAAGTGATAGAGACAATATGGTAACAAGAAATATTGGGTGTGTGTTATATTATTTCCACATGTCATGGGGTCTGAGGCAGCACCCTGAAGAAAAAAATTGTTTTATGTGAACCCAATAATAGTTGGGCGGACCCAAGGATGGAGGGCGGACCCAAAGATGGTGGGAAACCTACCCATGGTTTTGCAAATGGTTTTCATGGATGGTTTTTTGGGCACGCTAGTTTTTGACCAATATATTTGTGGATCCATTCATGGGAACTATGATTATGTTCTAATCTAGAGTTAGTGGATTGGGGTTTATGAATGCTTCGGCATATATGTGTGTGTGTGTGTGTGTGTGTGTGACATTGAAAGGAATATAATGAAAAATCAATTTAGTATTCCCGATTTTGGGATCCAAGGGGAAATATTTGTGTATATTTGTTTTATGTTCTCGCCATTATATATTTTTATGTTTTAAGAATTTGTTTGCGGGTAATTTATGTATAGGGTTAAAACCTACATTTGGTATCAGAGTTGTTTCGAATCAAGGGGATGCTTTTGCTATTAAGGGGTTTTACTCGGGCATGTGATAGACCCTGTTGCAGTGGGAGATCTACGGGATCAATTATTGTGGTGAAATAAGATGGTGAATAGTGGAAAGATAGAGATCGAGAAATTCAATGGGAAAAGTTTTGATTTGTCAAAGGTCAAGATGGAGGATTTGTTGGTGGATAGAGATCAGTGGATCATTATAGATCCAGGTACAACACCAACAGGGATGTCGACAGAAGATTGGGCGAAGTTAGATCGAAAGGTGAAGAGAAAAATAAGATTTTCTCTCTCAGGTTTAGTATTGTTGAATGTATCAGGGGAAGTTGCAGCAAAGGCTTTGTGGGACAAGTTAGGGACTTTGTATCAATCTAAGTCTTCGGAGAACAAATTTTTCCTGCAGAAAAAGTTGTAAAACCTAAGGATGAAGGATCGAGACTTAGTAACAAAGCATCTGAACACCTTCCATATTATGGTAAGTCAATTGTTATCTGTTGATATTAAAATTTTAGACAAAGATAAGTGCCTCATCATGTTGTGTTCTCTATCAAATTTGTGGGACAATTTGGTTGTTGTTATAGGTAGCAATACAACTACCTTGAAATTTGATGAAATAGTCTCATCCTTGTTGTCGGAGGAGATGAGATGGAAAATATGGATACCCATAATGGATATGCCTTGTCTGTAAGAGCACGGTCTGAGAACAGAAATAGAAATAAGTCCTCAAGTGGGAGATCTAAATCTAGAGGGAGATCTACATCTCTAGGAAACCTTGTAAAGGTATGCTGGAAATTTGGAAAATAAGGGCACTACAAAAAGGATTGTAACTATAAAACTCCTACGAAAGGAAAGGGATTTGATGATGCTCCTTCTGTAGAGGAAAAAACCACCTCAAATGAATATGGGGATGTGTACTTGGCTTCTTATTTAAGTACACACGTAGATCATGAGGCATGGTTGATTGACTCAGGTGCATCCTTTCACTTCACTCCTCATAAGGAGTGGTTCTGCAAGTATGAGAAATATTATGGTGTTGATGTCTTCCTAGGGGATGACAAGAAGGCCAGAATCATGGGATGCAAAAAACTCAAGTTAAAGTTGTAAGGTGGAAGGATTAAAACACTTCCTTGTGTTCTGCAAATTCGCCAGAAATCTTATTTTTGCAAGCAAGATGGACGATGCAGGTGTAAAAAAAGTGTTCGAGAAAGATATATGCAACATGGTTCGAGGAGCACTAGTATTGATGTTGGGAGTTCAAATTGGAACTCTATACAGGATTTTGGGTAGCATCTATATTGATGGGTGCAACAATTTTGTGGTTCCTGAAAGTGGAGTAGAAAATCTAGTGGTATCTGGAGAAAAGACTATGTTGTTGCATCAAAGACTTGGAAATATTGGAGAGAAGTGCCTCTGAATACTACATGGTAATGGTATGGTAGAAGGCGTCTCTAATTAGTCTCTAGATTTCAAATTATGTGAACATTGTGTATATGGGAAGCAGAATCGGGTGAGTTCCCCCTCTAGTGCTAAGAGGGTGAAAGGGATATCAAAGTTTGTGCACAGTGATGTGTTTGGACCTATGTCAGTTCCATCACTGGGAAATCCTATGTACTATGTCTTATTTATAGATGAATTCTCAAAGAATATATGGATATATTTCCTCCGGAATAAATCTGAAGTTTTTGGTAGGTTTAAAGAATTTAAGGCTCTAGTGGAAAATTAGGTAGAGAAGAAGATTAAAGTGTTGAGGACTTATAATAGCTGAGAGATCTGCAAGAAGGAATTCGAAGAGTTCTATAAGAAGCATGGTATAGAACGATAGAAGAATAGTCCATACACACCTAAGCAAAATGGAGTTGCAGAAAGAATGAACAGGACATTGATGCAAAAGGAAAGAAGCATGTTGAGAGGTGCTAGGTTAGGAAATGAATTATGAGCAGAGGTAGTGGATATTGCATGTTACATGTTTAACTGATCACCTTCATCATCGTTGGAGGAAAAGACTCCACATGAGGTATGGATTGGTAATAAACCCTCTCTCTCACATCTCATGGTATTTGGTTGTGATGCATATGTACATGTTCCAAAGGAGAAAAGAACCAAGTTGGATAGTAAATATGAAAGATGCATCTTTATTGGGTACAAGGATGGTTTAAAAGGTTATAAGCTTTGGAACCCATAAACAAGGAAGGTTGTGTAAAGTCGAGATGTGGTGTTTAGAGAGGTTAAAGATGTTATTAAACATGAAGTCCTACCAAAGGAACCTAACAAAATAGAGTTTGAGCTGAAGGAGGAAGAATCAAACTCTACAGAATAAAAGGAATCAGAAGAGGAAGAGTTGCACACTCTAGTTTTGAGGAGATCAGTTCGAGAGAGAAGGAATCTAGAGAGGTATAGTTCATATTCTTTTTGTCCAAATTTAGCTTTATCTATTACAGATGATGATCCCAGAATTGCCAGGGAGGCAGTGGATTCATAGGATGGAAAACTATGGAAGGAGGTCATGGTTGAAGAAATGGAATCCTTCGACAAAAATGAGGTTTGGGATCTGGTGGAGTTTTCAGTTGGAAGGAAATCCATTGGTGGAAAATGGGTGTTTAAGAAGAAGATGAATGCAGAAGGCAAGGTGGAGAAATACAAATTTCGGTTGGTAGTAAAAGGTTATTCCCGGGTGTCGGGAATTAATTTTGGTGATATTTTTTCTCTTGTTTCCAAGTTGGCTTCTATTAGATTACTTTTATTTGTTATTTCTCCTTTTGATTTTAAGGTAGAATAGATGGATGTGAAGACAACACTTATTCAGGGGGATCTAGAAGAAGGGATCTACATGAAGAAACATAAGGCTTTGTGGTGAATGGTAAGAAAGAACTAGTATGCAGGTTAAAAAAGTTTTTGTATGGGTTAAAGCAGTCACCAAGGATGTGGTATCAAAAATTTGATACATATATACAGGGACTTGGCTTCACCAGGAGAAAAGCAGATCATTGTGTGTATTTTAAATTAATTGGTGACCATGTTATTTATTTGGCTTAGATGTGGATGATATGTTGTTGATTGGAAATGATAAAGAAATCATCCAAGATTTGAAGACCCAATTGTCCTCCAAATTCGACTCGAAGGATCTTGGTGTTGTAAACTATATTTTGGGCATGGAAATTAAACGAGATCATGCAAAGAGGAAACTCTAGTCAAACCAGAGAAAGTATGTCAAGACAATATTGTAGAGGTTTAATATGCAGGATAGTGAACCAGTCAAGGTTCATATTCTTGTAGGTGTAAAGTTATCTATTGAACATTGTCCCAAGACACAAAAGGAGGAAGAAGACTTGTCTCATCTTCCATATGTGAGTGCATCAAGCCAGACCTTATGCATGAAGTGGGAGTATTGAGCAGGTTTATGTCAAAACCAGGGAGGGAGCATTAGACAACAGTGAAGCGAGTTTTAAGGTATTTGCATGGCACTAATGATTATGGTTTTTGCTACCAAGGAAGACCAGGATTAGACAGATTTTTGGACATATGTGGCTTTGTTGATGCAAACTAGGTTGGAGATCTGGTCAGATAAGATCTACAAGTGGGTATGTGTTTAACCTATTTGGAGGAGTAGTCAATTGGATGAGCAAGAGACTGTCTATAGTGGCACTTTCAACAATAGAGGTTGAATACATGGCAGCCACTCATGCAAGAAAGGAAGCAGTTTGGTTGCAGAGATTGTGTTCAAGTATGGGGTTAGTAAAATGCGCTATAAGGATAGATTGTGATAGCCAAAGTGCAATTTTCTTGGAAAAAAACCCTACATATCATTTAAAGACAAAGCTCATTGATGTTTAGTATCACTTTTTTGGGGATATGGTTGAAGATAAAAAGGTGTTGTTAGTAAAGGTGGACACTCTGAAGAATGTTGCAGATGCGTTGACAAAGTCTCTGAGCATTGAGAAATTTTCTTGGTTTAGAGAAAAAATGTGCATTGCAAGCGTGGACCAATGATTAAGCTCTCATGTGGCCCTTAGTGTGGAAAGAAAACAAGAAGTGGGATAGTATTCTTTGTGTGTTATATTCTTTCCACACATCATGGGGTCCGAGGTGGACCCAAAGATGGGCGGGCCTAAGGATGGGGGGCAAACCCAAAGATGGGGTGCGGACCTAAAGATGGTGGATGGACCCAAGGATGGGGGGCAGACCCAAAGATGGTGAGCGGACCTACTCATGGTTTTGTGCATGATTTTCATCCATGGTTTTTTGGGCACAGTGGCTTTTTCCCATGGTATTTATAGATCCGGTCAAAGGAACTACAATATGTTCTAATACAGGGTTAGTGGATTGGGGTTATGAATGCTTTGACATGTATATATATGTATTGTAATAGTGGAGTGAATAGAATGAAAAATTAATCCGGTATTCCCAATTTTGGGATATAGGGGAAAATCTCTGTGTATATTTATTTTATGTTCTCACCAATGTATATTTTTATATTTTAAGAATATGTTTGTAGGTAATTTATGTACAGGATTAAAACCTACAAGAACAAACATGAGGTAATACTTATCTTATGTAAGGTTTGGAACTGAGAGTGGGACTCTAACTCTCCACCCAACCATATATAGTTGCAGCCAAGTCTTACTTGCAACTGTCACCCCCAAAGAAGATTCTAAAGTTTGAGGTGAAGTGATTATGAGGCTTTTAATCAACAACACAAGTAAAACAGGATGCCACTATGCCACATTTACTTCATCCACAAGCTACACACTTGTCAATTGCAATGTTAAGGCATGTTCACATCCATGCCAACACATCATACTGCAAATAACTTTAGCTCAACTTCAAGAGAAGAGAGTCCACTCTAAGGAAGGTTCTTCGGTGGTTAAGTTGTTAATGGGTATATAAGTCACTTCTCCATGTGGTTCCTCAATGAGTCAAGCTCCAGAGTTTCAGCCCCAAGGCAAATCTTGGTGATTCATTGAACCTCACAAACACTTGAGTGATTCTTCCCAAATCTAACAGGTTCATCAATCCACAAGCTTCTAATGGGTTCTTTAGCCTTACAGGCAAGCCACGCTTTTTGAAATAAATCACCCAACAAGCCTCACATAGACGTTTCCTCAGCTAGTGCCCTTTGTCCATGATCTGATTCAATATTACAGATCACTTGATCCCACGTTCGGCTTTGTGTCCATATATAGAAACTTTAAACGTCGTGTTCTTTTTTGATGCCTGCCTCCTCCACCTCTCCAAAAACATACTACTTTCCCTTGGTTCTCCATGATTTACAGAACAGTCCATGTCCTAACAGCATAGCCTATGTATGTCTTTAATTTTTTACATTTTCTTGTTGGTGGTTGAAGCTAAAGGACGCTTGGACTAGTCCTTCCTCTGTTACTAAAAATTTAATGCACAATCAGCACATTTAATTATTTTCGACCAACTAGACCTAATATTTAAAACAAATATTCTCTCAAACAATCTCTTACCCCAAGATTTGGAAATTGTGTCCCTTTCTCAACCATTTTAATTTATAATTATATAATTAAAGGAGAAGGTTTTACGAGGGGAGTTAGCCCACAAGGAATGTCACATGAAACTTACTATATAGCTAAGGCTTTAATTGTTCAAACCTTATAAAAGAATTTAAAAAAAAAATAGGAAGATATCTTCCATACAATTCAAATAGTTGAAGGTAAATTTGAAGCTATGTGTAAGGGGCTTTGGGGAATTGAACTATCAATCACTTAGGTGCTAGAAGGGGTGAACAATCAAAAGGAGGTGGATGGCTCATGGAACTGAATGCAATCTAATTAGCATGGTGGAAGACCCACAACCATAAACTTAGGAAAAAGAAAGAATGACTAGGAAATTTAGGGATGTGTTTGTGGAGGAGAATGTTCAACTTCCCTCTGCTTGATCTTTGGTTTGGTTTCTATTAATTTTTTCTTTATTATCATGTGCAATCATAGATAATTTCCAATAATCTTTTATTTGTTGATAAGCAATATGATGACATGAACAAGTTCAATGATATTAAGCTAGCGGAGATACAAGTTTCACATGAGGTAGTGTCCTACCAATAAATGTTTGTGATCTCTTTTTGTCCATAATATGAAATAAATGTGTGTTTTTATTCTAAAAGAAATGATTGTAACGAACACAAACTCATATTTCCAAAGCAAAAGTCTATAGATATATTTTTATAAATAATATGTTTATTTTCATTTATTAAAAAATATGATAATGCAATTATTTATGTGATTTTTAATTCTTTTGATGTCAAATTTTATATGATCCTAATTTATATGGTGATGATGGTTAACGTCTGCTAAGACTAAATTTAGTTTGATAGACATATAGAAAGGTAAGGAAATTAATTGGGTTTCTTTTTGAATGACTAATAAACCAAAGGAAATTACTTGGGTTTCTTTAGAATTCTATGTCTATTTTCAACAAGAGAGAGAGTGAAGAATTCCTAGCTCAACATAGTTTTGATGAGTGAAAATGTTAGGAAGGTCGATATTGTAACAAATATTTTGAAATTGTGATTTAATGCTAGCATATGCAAGACAATCTAAGAGAGGGTGTTATTCATTTTCAACCCTCTTAGTGCCACAAAGATGACAAATTCTTTTGACTCGTGATATTTTAGGAATTGTCCAATGCCCTATTTCACTATGGAGGCTAAAAGAGTTTGTCATTATTTTGGCAATGTTGATTTTCTTCTTTATGTTAGTCAAAACAAAGAGATACTTTTGATCTTCTAAATTAGGGTTGATCACCTCCTTAGAGTATCTTAATTTTTCATTTATCCTCCATTCTTTATAGTGCCACAATTTATCCTTAAATTTAGATGCAATAATATGCTTAGTATTATAGTTGTTCTACAGAGTAAACTCTTTCTTTATATCCCATTATTTAGCCAAGACTTAGAATCTTTATGCCAACCTTGATTGAGTTGTAGATGGTTTTGGCTAAAGTTTGAAGCAATCTTAGGAAATCTTTTTTCTTCCATATTGTTTACCTTGGTCTTGTACATTAGGTACCTAGTCATAGTTGTGATCTTGATGGGTAGAAACTTGCTTATATGAAGGGAATAGGATAGCCTAGTGTATTACATTTTATCATGGGATTATTACTTGCTTCTATTAACCTTGAGGTCTAAATAGAATTCAACCCCTAATATTAAGTTGTGATACTTAAACATTCAAACATTTGAAAGACTCATCTGTAAGTTAGTTACTGCAAATCCAATTCTAAAGTAAAGTTAGCAAACTATTATGAGCATTCCATCATAAACATCCTAATGAAAAAAGTTAAGAAGAAAAAGAAAATCACCAAAATAAAGTTCTCCTTTCTTCTATTTTGATTATATTTTACAAAAGAGTTAAAATATTATGCTTATTTTGCAGATATTATACTTATTAACTTATATTGAACTTGGCATATCTCAAGAACTTTTAAACTTTTAAATATATTAT